>JANHGL010019078.1:122419-145176 GCA_024611195.1 Ceyx melanurus | reverse complement strand
CTCTGCCACCCTCACTGAGAAAAAGTTCTTCCTTGTGTTGACCTTAAACCTCTTGTGCTCTAGCTTGCACCCATTGCCTCTCGTCCTGTCATTGGATGACACTGAGAAAAGTCTGGCTTCATCCTCTCTACACTCACCCGTAACATATTTATAGACATTAATGAGGTCCCCCCTCAGTCTCTTCTTCTCCAGGCTAAAGAGCCCCAGCTCTCTCTGCCTCTCCTCATAAGGGAGATGCTCCATTCCCCTAATCATCCTGGTGGCCCTGTGCTGGACTTTCTCCAGTAAATCCATGTCTTTTCTGAACTGAGGTGTCCAAAACTGAACACAGTACCCAAGGTGGGGGCTCATCAGTGCAGAGTAGAGGGGGAGGAGAATCTCACTTGACCTGCTGGCCACACTTCTCCTACTGCACCCCAGGATGCCCTTGGTCTTCTTGGCTGCAAGGGTGCATTGTTGGCTCATTGCCATCCTCCTGTCCACCAGGACCCCCAGGTCTCTTTCTCCATAGCTGCTCTCTAATAGATCAGCCCCCAGCCAGTTCAGAAAAGATAGAGATTGTGTTGTGAGGGGTTTCTTTAAATGCAGTTTTTCTTACATAAAGGCACCATTTTTCTATGTAAGTTTTCTTGTTCCATGTCATCTGTTTGCATTATTTTTTTTCTGTTTAATATATGGAGTTTAAATGCCACAATGACAGGCAGAATATTAAGAAACAAAACTAAGATAGTAATGTAGCAAAATACTGTCCCAGAAAAATCTCTTTAGAAAAGATTTTCCAGTGATTTACCACAAGATTCAATTCTAGCCTCCCTTATCAGGCTGTATACCTCTATTTTCTTGTGAAATATTTCCTGAATTTAATTTTCATCACAGGTCTCCTTCTAGAACCTTTGTTTTTAAATATTGACCATTCAGCTTGATTCTAATTCTTATTTTCACAGTCTTAAGACTTTGGTCTGGCTCAGTTTGTAATTTTAGACTACTGTTGGAACCTCATTTTGAGCTACACTCTTAATTCTTAGACTACTTTTCAGTCCTTCATTGTATCATTGTACGCATTGTTGCATACATCATTGTATGCATTGTTGCAAGGAGTGATTTACCATGACCATTCTGAAAGCTGTAATATGTGAAAGAATCATGCCTTGGTTGCCCATCACTTGGTTGCTCACCTGAGACTGCTGCCAGAATTATTTTCCCTGCATTCTCTTCAAGCCACTCTCTGATGAGAAATTACACCAGGTATCTATTTGGCCTTTAGCTATCTTGGATGTGTAAAATTGTAGCAGACCTTGCAAACTGTGTTCTGTCATATTAAAGGACCAGTTTATCTTTGGGTTTTTTTTCTTCCCCATTATTAGAGTAAATCAGAGAGTCCACAAAGATGAGCCTGTTTAAACCCTACAGTAAAATGGACTTACATGAAGGAATTCCTCAGTGTGAATGGAAATTATAATTCCTCAGTGATTTGGGCATACTTTTTAGAAGAACCTATGTTCTCCACTCACTCTACCATCCAAACCAGACTTTCAGAAGACTTCAACATTTGTTGGTATATGTTGAATATATGTCTCTTGTTTATCAAAAAGTCTTCCAGAGTTCCACATTTCTGGGATAATGCTCAAAAACAACCCTATTTTAACAGAAACTGGCAAATGTTACCTTGGCAGACATTTTTTTTAAAGAAATGTGTTAGTTGTTTTATTAATATTTCATCTTCCTAAAGTAAATTATTAAAAAAGGCTGTTTTCTTATTTTGAACATGCAGTTACTTTATATGCAGCACTGATGTCTTTCCCTTAGACAAGCAGGGGGCAAGGGTGAGTGGATATGGAGAGAAGAGACTGGTTGTTATCAAAGTAGCACTAGGAAGGTAGAAGCTTGCTATATTCTTACTGAGGCAAACATCATTTTGCAAGCATAATCATGCAACCCTGGCAGCAGGGAGGTTGAAGCCATCCCTTTCTCAGTCACTTGTGAGAGAGAGTTAAGTGTGACATTTTTGAACCTATCAGTACTTGGGGCCAAGACACTATCCATGACAAGTTGCTCATCTATTTTGCTGAACTTGTCCACAGTCCAGCTCTGACTTATCCCCAAACACTCCAGAGAGATTAGAGCTCTGTGGCATTTAGCCAATCATCAATGTTCTTCTTGAAACAGATATACAGCCGTGCCTCATTTTTTTCCAGAAGACTGTAACTGTCCATTAACAGCTTACTGAACACAGTAGGATACTAGTGTGATCCTCCTTCCATTGTGCAATTTCATAATCAGATAAAGATATATTTCACTTTTATTTCCCACAATCATGATAATTTTTTTGTCATATGCTAGAGACTTTACATTATTTATAACATCTCCTAATTTTGTCCCTTATCTGCACTGATTGTGGGCTTAAACAGTTGGATAAGGTGGTACAAGAAATTTGTCACAGTAATGTACTGTTCCCTCTCTAAAATCACTCCTTTAGAAAGCACTAGAATCTTGGAAGTCACTGTGAATTATCCTTTGGTCACATCCACACTGCTAAAAGCAGAGTGTTCCCAAGCACTGCTTTTGTTATGGTATTGGACTGAAATGCCCTATCTGCTCTCACGGTGAAGGCCTTTAGGCAACTTAAATGAAGCCATGTTATGTTTTCACTGACAGGCAGTCTTAGGCATACCCTTTGTTACACAACTGACAATGCCTTTTTTTTTTCCTTTTTTTTTTCCTGCCAAATTTCCTCCTGACCAACTCTGAAACTTCCAACTCTGCCTTATAACAATAGTTTGACTCAAATCAGAACCATCAGAATGCATTAATCAAATAACTACTGTCTTCAGTGGATGAGGTAAGTTGGCCATCAAGATTGATGTTCATGCTCGTCATCTATGAGGAAGATAGGTACAATTGTAAGTTCTGAGGATCATACACAAAACTTATTTTGACAAGCTGCAAACAAAGGCATTCCTTGAGCTCTTCCTTCATAATTTATGACAACAAGCACAATCTGACAATTGGTGTGTCCCCCCCACCAAAGTTCAGTCCAGGAATGGGGTTGACAATGCTATTACTAGTCTTCTACCAGATCACAAATATATGTTGCTGGTTTCACCTAGAGGTGAAACAGTGATGGCACTGAAATCAGTAGATTTCTTCATTTGTCCTTGGTTTGCAGCAAGCAAACCTGCTTCCTATACCTCTTCACTCTGCCTTCCTTCTCTCCTGTGGCTTGACTATACCTGTGAGGTAGCTAGCCCACATCAGACAAAATGAATTCTTTCTCCTTACTTATGTGTAATATAAGTAAGGAGACCTTTGATACCTTGGAACCACTGCTTTCTGCTGTGCTCTCTGCCAACTCCCTGTCACACGTCTGGGCTTGAACCAGCCAAAAGTTTGTTGGAGGCAACCAAAAGAATTGGACCAGAAACAGCAAAGCTTATTAGCATGAGGAACACAGAGTCCAGGATGAAAAAGGTGAAAATTACACCAGAAACTTAATACAGCGAATTTATTTTTCCTGTGCTAAGAAGTCTCAGGAAATAGAAGAAAAAAAAAAAAAAAAAAAAAGAGGCATCTTCTTGCTCCAGGAATGCACAGTGACATGCTAGCATGATCTGATCTGCCTGTTCCCTTCTTGTTAAGCAGGGAGGAAGGGAGGGGGTGTGTGTGCAAAGACCTTTGACTACATACTAATTGTAAGAGATCAATAGAAACATACTACTGCAATAGAATAACTGAACTGCTTAGCATTTCAAAAGAAAAAAGAAAAATATATTCTCCTTCCAGCTCAAAAACAATGATATAGAATATTTTCTCAATCCCATAGTATTACTGCCATAATCATCTTAATTTCTATTTCATTGTGCCCTTGACAACATGTAAAACAATGTTTTTATGTTCCAGGTTTCAAAGCAGGATTCTATAATGATGGACTTAGCTCAATAGTAGTCAGCCAAATTGACAAATTATGTACTATAAAGTCCTTGGGTTGTTGTTTTTTTGTTTTGTTTTTGTTTTGGCTTGATTTTTTTGCCATGAAAATCCCTGGGGCTTGACCTTATTACACTTTTTATGTACTGAAGTTGATGCCTAGAACATGAAACAGACATAAGTTATGAAAATAAGCTACATCATGTAAGAGTAGGATGTACACTCTCTCTGAGTTGCAGAAACACAAACTGAAATGACTTGTGAAACAGTAAACTTACCTGGATTGTAGGCTTAGTGATTATTTGCTTGTGAGTTCCTTATCTATATTCTTCCAAGAAAAAAAAAAAAAAATCAATGAAACCACACAACTTTAGGTACAAAGGCTTGAAAGAAAAAAAACCCCAACCAAACAACAAAACAAACATAAATTCCATGGTAGCACAAGTGGAATGTGCTTTGTGTTCTGCAACTCACACTGACTTACAGCAGCCATAGAGAATAAAGGCTTTATTTTTCCCTCTCTTTGAAAGACTATATCCCATAAAATGTTTCTTGTCTTAGATTACTCCTTTAACATTCAGAACTATGAGGCAGAAAACATTATGGGTAATTCATTTGTCTCATGACAAAAATGGAGGGGTATACTCAAGGAAGACTTTCTAGGGAGCTAGAGCTTTAACAACCAAGTAAGATGTACAATAACATCTGGATGGACTGTCCCAGAAGCAGAAGAGGGTATCAGTACTCCCCTTCTCTCTATGAAAGGAAAACACAACTTTGTCTCTTTTTGGGAAAATAAACTTACTTTCATCTGTGTACACAGGTGCTGAGCCAAAACCACTGAAATCAACACAAATATTTGCATGGACTTCAGAGGACCCAGAATCAGACCTATAGCCATTTGATCCAGCTGGCATGTGGAGGTGGGGGCAGAGCCAGGTTTCTTGCATTCCTCATGTTCTTTCCCCTCCTGTTCACCCCATTAGCTGAGGAGTCCCAGCACCACCAGTACATAGGCTGGAGCCACTATCACAGTAGCAAAAGTGTGTCAAAGAAAAAAATCCAGGGAAGGGTGATGGGAATCTTATTCCCCAGTAGTGCTGACTAAGGACTGTGTTTACTGTTTCTCATATGATCACTACATAACTATTTATAACTGTTCTTGCAGGAAAATATACAAGATATTAATGAATCATATAAAGCAAACAGCTGAGTCACAATGTCTGGCTCTCATAGTCTCCAGCACTTGAACTTAGACATCAAGGAAGTGCTAGAAACTATAATGCTTTTTTATAGAAGAAAGTGCTAGTATATTTTAGACAGATGATGTTCACCTGTTGTTGGCTGCTGGAAGCCTTCTTCTCAATTAATAGTGGTCACAAATATTCCCATATTTTTGTGATAAATAAAATTTATCAAAATTAATTTATCATAATAAATTTATCACAAAAAAAAAATAATTATCACAAATAAGCTCTGTAGTAATCCAACAGTGTGGTGTAAGCAGACAGATGTATGACTCAGAAGAACTAGAACAAAGCTGTCAGGTAAGACAAGGAAGTTTTTGCTGTGTCTTAGAAAAGAAGACTTCTGAAATGTCATTTAGGCATTCTCTGAATTCAACTGCACTGCAATAGCAAAAAAACCCTCTATTTTGTAAGACTTCCCAGGCAGGAGGAAAAGACCCTTTCAGATGACTGAACACAGGGAACATGTACTTCAAATTCTAAGTCTACCATTTAATAAAGAGTTATATTCAATTGTGAAATCAAAAATTATGGCTTAAAACCTGACTTCCAAATCAAACAACCCAGTTCTCATCCCTTTGTAAGTTCTGACAGCCTTGACTAGCTGAATGACTGCAGTTCTTGACAGCCTCTACCTAAATGCTCTATGTTGCCACTTGGATTTCCTCCACTTTTATTACATGATCATCTCTAAAACACTGTTTTAGAAAAAAGAGCTGCTAACAAATATTTTTTTTTTTACATTTATAATTTCAATAAACAACATTTGGTTTAATATTAATCAAATGTCACATATTTGCCCAGGGAGAAGGTACACAGAAACTTAGAGAGTAAGGTTTGTGATTAAAAAAATTTCCCATCTGTCGTCTGCAGAACTATTTATAATTGGCCCTGTAGGACAACATGTAAGATAATAATGACACAAGAACATCCTGTAGATTAGATGTGCCTTATCCCTGCCCACAGAATACTTTCTTGTGTACCCCATGATGCTTTTTTAATCCTAGTAATTACTACAATTTAATTTTAGATGGCACCCTCAGACCTCCAGGGACAATACAGTACAAGCAAGATTAGCAGTGTTACCAGATCAGCTTGATTGGAAAAGAGAAAGGTATGTCCAGAGCTATGCAGGAGTGAGGAAAAGAATGGGGATAGGAGGAGTGTTTGGAGAGGAGTGTGACAAAAATGTGGTATCCAGAGGTGTTTGGGAGATAGAGAAGAAATGAATGTCCAGCATTATCTGTGAAAGAGAGTGTTCAGACCATGCTGGAACACAAAAACTTTCTGGAACATGGTACTTATTCTTGCAATGTTTGTGGTGGTGTTTTTTTGTTGCTTTTGTTTTTGTTTGTGTTTGTGGTTTTTTTGTTTCTGTTGTTGTTTGTTTGTTTTTTACTGGCTTTGCTTTTATTTTATATTTAGTTGCAATTACAAGCCAAAATTAACAGCCCTACTTGTAAGCAATGTAAAATCAAACCAAACAAGTCCATTCCACAATGCAGAAAAAGACTGTCTAGTCAGTCTCAGGAAGCTGTGGATGAATAGGATGGAAACACCAAAGTCAGGGATATTAAATCAGACTTAGTGTAAGTTAGTCTTTTAGGCTTCTGTTAAGGCAACAGTCCTCTGGATATTCTGAACCATGACAAGGTGTAGGTGTTATAAAATATGCCTACAGAATAAAAAGGCAATTGTAGAACAAAAGGTCAAACCAGAAATGATAATAGGTGGTAACAACAAATAATATTTCTTGTACCTTTGAGGAACATCATACATCTCACTCACATGTGTCAGAATGCTGGTCAAAGGAAAAGTCTGTTATACCTCAGAAAGACATAGTACAGAGATCTCAGTCCAAAAGCACAAACTTAACACCATGAAAGACCAACTTAAGTCCTTGGAACCCTACCAATCCACAGTCTACAGATTGCAGGACTGAGGTCCAAGGTGCCTATATATTTTGAGGTGTATGTGTGGCAGAGGCCCCAATGCAAAGTTATCAAAAGTAAATGGAAATAGAGGACTATTCAGTGCACTTTAGGGACTAGAGTTCAAAACTCCAAGTTATGATAATAATTCCTTTCTCCTTAGCTATGATGAGTTTGACCTACCCTTCTCCAGTAAAATGTCAAGGCTTGATGTCTTTTTTCAAAGTGGTCTAGTCAAGTATAACTGTTAATCAATACACAGAATTTATTCAAGTTACTGATATCAATCTATTGTGAATAATAATATTTTCTTTTTGAAGTTGCTGTTTTCCCACATTATTAAATATTATGATGGTAGAAGATAGAGGATTTTATCCCCATATGTCTTCTATTAAGTGTTTCATTTCAATCTATGCTACTCATTTTTGCAATCAAATGCTACTCTGCTGCCATTCATTAACTGAATGTACTTGGAAAGCCACCTTTTCATTACTTCTTTTGCCCCTTCTCTGTTAACACTACCTCTCAGGAAATTTTGAGGTGGTCACATCCAAATACAGAGAAATGCAACTTATTCTGAAAAGAACTCCTGAAATGAGATATATGGAAGTGTGCTATAAAATTTGAACAATCTATGTATTAAAAACAAATTGAACAGAAAGAATGAAGTCATAAGACAGTTGCCAACTCATTCACATCCCGATAACTGCCAGCCGCTACATGTTAATTATTGTTTCTCAATTATCATTAAAAGTGGTAGCAAACCTCCAGGAAACTCTGCAGGAGCTGTGCAGCTTTAGATCCCTTCTGTTCACAGCTGCTTACCTCTGTACAGGTCCACCATGAGTGGAATCTTCATTCTTTACTATTTTCTACCCAGCACAAATCCATTTATGTCAAGAGTGTTTTAAGATTAACTCCCTGGACACTGAAGCAAAGATGATATCTGGTGTGGAGATATGTCTTCATCAGAGCCATCTGTGATTACATTTTCTGGAAAGGTACAGTTTAAACACAGGATCAGCCTAAAGACCCTCTTTAGCACTACGAATTCTTTTGAAGAAGGATAACAGAAAGGCAGCCAAGATACCACTGTAACAAAGAAGATTGTCAGCTAGAGGTTAGTGTCAGTGACACTGAATTTTTTAATACATTAAAAATAATAATTACACAGGTTTTAATTCTAGATCCACTGAAAGGCAAAGCAACAAATAAAAAAACCCCAACTTCTAATTTTATATAATTACATACATATTTATTAATTAAAAAAAAAAATCTTAAACTTTCATCTCGGTTATTTAATCTTAAGTAACAAACCAAAAAATGTAACCCTTACCTGCTGCCCTGGGGTTTAAGATAAAAGGTTACACCTATATCAGAGGCTTAATGAAGAGATAGTCTAGATATTTCTACTGTTACCCTGAGAGTTTTTGAAGAAAGCCTACCTCAGCTGCCTGTACAATGGTTACTACAAATGTCATTTAGCACTTGAAATGTATGAACAGGAGGAATGGCTGAACACTGGAAAAGGCTGGCAAACCTATGGCATCTCTGTCAACTGAGAATTTTAAAATGGTCAAAAAAGTTTGTCTAGATTGACACATGGATCTGGGCTTGGGTAAGAAGAAATCATCTGGATAGACAACATTTGTTTGGTTTTCAGTCTATTTTTGATTTTATTTTATTTTATTTACTGAAATGATAGATCTTTGCTTTTTTGCAAATTTTGGGTTCATGCTGGATGTGACTATGTTCAAGTGTCACCTGCTACATCAATCACATAGGAAAGTCAGGAAACAGAACTGGATTTCCCGTACCATGAGACTCTAGTTTCCTGTTATTACATGCTTTCTATCATAGGATCATTTTTCATAACTCTGTGACAATCATAATTAAATCAGTTGGTTTTCTTCTTCACCTTCTCCCTTCAACTACCTTTTACATACCAACAGTTCAGAGGCTTCTAAGACAGCTTTCTAGTACTTCAGTGCAGAGTGCAAGGCTAGCAAAAAGTAAGCTGCCACAAATAGTACTGAAAGGCTATTTTTCTGAGTTTCCAGGAAAGAAGGAATGTGGTAGGCTAGTCCCAAATGTGAATGGAAATAGAGTCATTTCCTTGTAACAGATTATTTGGATCTGAGGTGAATTTATAGCTATAGGTCAGATTTATAGGTATTTATTACATAGTTGTGCTTGCAGGATCAACTCACAGGTAGGAGTAGTTTAGTGGATGACATATGTCCCCCTGTTTGTTAAATTGTTTGTTTGTTTATTTATTGCTGATACACATTGGGGAACTGTATGAATGTGAGCTGTAGAACAACCTTGCAAGAGAATAGAAAGGTTCACAAGGTTATAATTGCAGCTTAAATCATTCCTGAGAAGGTGGGATACTCAATCAGTTTACCCCAGATGATTTCTAGAGAAATTTCTCTTTGATCAACAGAGTGTATTAACATTTCTGGAAGAATCTAAGACAGACTGTGAAAGCAATAGAGTATAATTTTCCTGTACATTCTTATGTAAAGTTATAATTCCTCAATAAATTCTGCAGGACTATTCCATAAGAGGACATTAAAAAAGAAGTAATGGGTACATACAGTGCTTGCCATATCAAAACAATAATAATAATGGGCAGATTTTTTTGAGCACATATCCAAAGCAAATTCTCCACTGATGTAAATCATCCTGAATCAACTGAAGCTGCTTAACAGTTGGTTAGGAACTCACTCCCAAATCTTATTGGAAAAGACGTGAAATGTTTATTTTTCTCCCTAAAGACCAGATTCATGTGAGTTGAATTTTTAAGGAAGGCCAACATCCAGAGCTGAAGCTGACATACTGTCTATTTTAAAGACTGGATACTTTTTTTAACCCCAGAAGATGAGTTTCACTGGGTGAAGGCTAGCTACAGGATCATAACATTTAGCATATATTTCACAACCTCCTTGTGTCATGCCTTTTTTTACATCTATAGATTAAGTGGCACTGAAAAATATGCTCCCTTGACATCACAAGACCTCTGACTCTTGAAAATATTCCTGACCCAATGGGAGAAATAAAAAGAAAAAATAGAAGCAGTAATATTTAGGTGAATTCACTGGTGCAATGAAGGAGAAAGCAATCAATCTGAACTCAAAATGAAAAGACAAGAAACTTGACAGGCTTTGTACCCAAACACATGAGACTAATACATCCTAACAGTCCAGGAGTTGCCAAAGGAAGGAGAAAATGAAGATGAGGTGCTGGCAATGGGTAGAGAAGGAGTTTGGAAACATGAATACCAGAGTGTTAGATGAAAGAAAATTTGAAAGCAGTGGGAATAAAGTATTGGGTCACAGAGGGGAAAAAAATGGGCGGAAGAAGAAAGGCACAGAAAAAAACATCTGCAAGCAGCACTAGTGATGGGGGAGAAAAGAAGCAGGAGACACACACCCAGGTGCAACATTGCCAAGCAGCCTGAAAAGAAAACCAGCATCATTTGTGTGGGGTTTTTTTCTCGCACTCGCTCTTTAGATCAAAAGGAGAGCAGCAATGCAATCTGCTCTTTGCACAGAGCACTTTCAGCCAAGGGAAGGAGAGTGCACACACTGGAACATCTGTTCCAAGAAGCCACTTGAAAAATAATCTTATAATAGCATGGGGAAAACATCTGTGCAGCATGCACCAGACCACCAGTAGTGCAGCAGTGGAGGAGAAGGAGGAGGAAGGAAGACAGGAGGGAGTGAGGGAGACAAAGTAGAGCAGGATTAGGTCAGGGGCAAGTACCCCAGTGAGGGGCATGACCCACATGTGAGGAAACTGCTCATTTGGTATCTTTTCTCTTCTAATCTTCAGCAAGAGGCAGACAGATTTCTCACCCACTGAGCTGTATTTATTGGCAGATATTACTCAACATGTGCAGCTTTGAAAAATCCCAAACTACAATCAATGTGTTTGAGAGGCTGCACAAAAAGCTTCCAGCCCTTGGCCTCTAGTGTAACCCCCACCCCTTCTTCTTCAACTTGCTTTATCTCTGCTGATACTGGAATAAACATGGTGGAAAAACAGTCACTGCTAGCTCAGGTGGGGATAACTAGGAAGCCAAAGCATGTTTACACTGTGGGTGAATTTGACCTATTGTATCTTTAATAAAAGACATGGACACTTGTTTTTGCCTTCAGTCTCAAAGCAAACAAATTCAGAAAAAAACACAAACCCACCCTAACCTTTGCACAAACATTTACATACATGTGCAGTATATTCTTGGTTTTCTCCCTTCATCTGTTTTATTTCAAGATAAATGTATACTTATATATGTATAATGTATACTTATAGCTGCTCCTACGCAAGTATCAATAGCATGACAAGACACCTTATGACACACTTTGTAAAGATTCCTAAGAAAAGCAGTGTCATTTTTTCTCAGCCGTTGTTTGACTGTAGGTTCTCTAAACAAGCCTTCTCCAATTGGTATCTTCTCACCAATGAGAAAACGGAATCAACAGATCTTAAACATAATACCTGCAAACAAACATTTAGATGATGGGACTAGCTACATAAAATTGAACAGGGAACTACGGCCTGTGAACATCTAGGTAGGTGTACACTTCTGTTTCAGTGTAGACAGAAGAAGACAAGTGTTCCTATCCTCCATGTAATCAGGTTCTACTGTGGCAAAAAAAATCATAAGGAAATGATAAATTTTGAGTGAATTTGGGAGTTAGTAGTTATGTTGAATAAACAAGATACAAAGACACATCAAAAGTGGTCAGAAGAAGACATTGTTTATTAGGACGTAGCAAAGATCAGGTATACCTATCTCCAGAGACATGCACAGAGGACATATGGGGTAATTAGACTGCTAAATTTGAATGGAAGCTTAAGCAAAATGTACACAGTTACAGTTAGTAAAATGTACCATGAAAAGCTCTTCTTTATACCAGTCTTGTCTTAATACTGCTCTAGATGCCTACCTCTTCTATACCATGTCTAGAAAGGCAATAAGCAAAGAGACAAAAAAATAGAAAAGGCATGCTGGGAAGGTAGGAAAAGGGCAAGGGCAAGAGGAAGAGACAACTTCCTTCCAATGCCAGACCAATAAAAAATTAGGAAGTAAACAAATTGTGAGAAAACAGGAAACATCCAGTATCAAGACTTTCTTTTATTTGATTCACAAGGAGTCAATCTTCTTATCATGTTCCACTGTTAGGTTACTGATGCAGGTCTTTCTTAATTCTGGAAATGCTCTGAGAGCTTTCTTTCAATGGGAAGCCATGATTTTTCTTTTTTCTTTTTTTTTTTTCCTTCTTTTGAAATATCAGAAACGTTCAATGGAAGACAATTATTTTATGTTCAGTCCTAATGGTCATATTTACTCTCTAAATGTTTTTATCAGTTTAGCTTCTACATGCAAAGGCAATCTTGTGTATATATCAAAATCTTAATGATGCAAATAACCCAAAAGAAAGCTGCCCTGGTTTGATTATATTGGTCTAAAATATTTTCAGTTAGGCAGGTATGACTTGCTATGCAAACCATGGATTTGCTTAAAAACAGTTTTACTCCTGCCTTTTCTTTTGTGGGACACAAATCCTGTGAACTGAGGTCATTTCCAGATAAGGGATGTAGGAGAGGGAGTCAGAGGAAATGTAACTGGATATATAGGAGGGGGCACACAATAAGGGCGTTGTAGGTAAAGATCAACAGCTTGAATTTGACATGGCAAGTGACAGGAAATCAATGGAGTGCTAATGTGTGGGAGGAAACAAATTACTTTAGCAGAAACATTTAGGACAGATGTGAGGGAGAGAGTAGAGGAATTGTGGGGCCAGACAGGAGAAGCTTACAGAAATGAAACCAAAAAACATCTGAGACACTGACAGGCATCTATTTAGGAAGTTTCTTCTTTTCTCTCTCCCAGATGAGTCAACATTTAAGTGAGCTGTTAGGTGTTATGTGAGCTCTAAACATTTAACAGCTCCAGAATTAATTTTATGTTACAGTGTACTGTAATTGTGCCACGGGTTTTCAAAGAGAGATCATCATGCAAGGCCACATCTCCCCTATTCCCTAATCTCATTCTCTGCATAGTTATCAACTGGAACGTCATCCAAGAGATCGATATTCAGAATACCCTTCTCCTCATTAAATTAGTGGAAGTATCAGAAATCCCACTCTATAATCTCTTGGTTGGGAAGCATTTGCTCAGGATGAGTCACACAATATATTTCACTAACATTAGAGTTATGCATGTTTTTCTCTAACCTTGAAAAAGCTTTCCCTTAACCTAAACTAATGACTGATATTCCATGGAATCAGCATTTGACAAGCTCTTTGCACAATACCTCTAACTCAGGCTGGGCTCTGGCATGCTAGGCGTGAATACCTGCAGGGGGAAACAAACACTTCTCCACCTCGTTTGCAAGCTAAAATAACTTTTATAAAAATGTGCATACAGAACAAGATCCTTCAGATGTTGGTAGAAGTGTCTTGTTCTCAGAGTAGTTATGAGATTCCTCATTCACTGAAAATCTACAGAATGCTCTTCATATGACCATCTCTTGTATTGAAGGTGAACCCACTTCCCTTTGGAGGCAATACTTGTTTCCACAGCTCCCTTAGATTAATGTGTCAAAATACTACACTGTAAGGATGTTAAAGATACTTGTGTAACACATTTAATGCAAAACATAAAAAAAAAAAAAAAGAAAACAACCAAGAGAAAAACCAAGCAAAACATGGAAAGGCAAAGTCACCAGTAGCACACATCTTTCTTCTGCAGGGAGAGGCACATTTCCCTGATAGCACAGACAATTTTGCCTTTTTAGGGCTGCCTTCCTTAAAATTAATCAATATTTTGTCCCTACAAGGAAGGTGATTTGCATGGTGGCATACATTTAGAATTGTCTCCTACCTAAACATGATGAGCATCATGATGTTCAATAACCAATATGTTCTTTGCATAAGTTGTGAACTTCTTTACTGCTTGGTTTTGGTTTGTTTGTTTGTTTGCTTGTTTCCCACACTAGGCAAAAACTGTTTTTCATTCCCAAGGATACATGGAATAGAAATTAATGTATTACATACTGGGAGCTATTTTATATTCCCCTTCTTGTCTTCTAAAACTGAGTCAGATGATGTTGAGCAAAATGTTTTTACCATTAACTTACTGTAGCATAGGTAAAATTGCTTCAGAAAAATAATTTATTTTTTAACAGACTGAATTATTTTAGAACAGAATACAAACTTCTACTCCTCTATTATGATTACAAAAGCCTGGACCACCTTACAAATTTCTGGAACCACTTTAAACAATATCCTAGGTGTCAGAAGACACTACAGTCTTATATAGAGGGGGTGAAGATAGTAGTAAGAGCATTTTATGACACTTCAAATAATCTTGCACTCCAGTGTCATTTGTGCTGAAGAAGATGGCTAATGGGTTGTAAGGCTGTGTTCACAACCCAGAGCCCTGACATGAACAATCTACTTCTGAGTTTGCCTGCTTGTGGAAAAGACTAGGCTAGTAAGATCTGTAGGCACATAGATCCTGAGCTCAAAGGACTAAGTATGAATGCCTATCTTCTGAGAATCTCAAATTAAAAAAAGCACCTTTTATCAGTTCCAGGGGGCAGAGAAGATTCATCTTTAAGGATGTGGCCATGAATATTGTCAGACTTGTTCCTCACGCAAGGAGTGAGTTCAAGAAGGAGTCAGAAAACAGGAAGATAAATGGTAGTGTTGGAGGTCTCAGTGCTGATTAAAACTTCTTCAGTGTGTAGGGACAACAGTCTAAGAATCTCTTCTGTTATGATGAGAAGAGTGGAGAGGGATAAAATGGGATTCTAGCAAAGTAAGGAGTTTTCCTGATTCTGTGAAATATATTTCACTCGAAGAATAACTGCTAGTAGGTGAAACAATGTGGAGCCCTGTCTCTGAATGACAATATAAATCTGTGCAGTCATGAGGTGGCTAAAAGGTCTATGGAGATGAATTAACAGTTCTCAGAAGTTATGATTTTTACTTCAGTGTATCAATACCAAAGTCTTCTTGCTGTTTCTGATTATTATGTATAATCAGAGGAGCCCACTATCATATATCTGGGTTGAGTAATTCATACAAACATATATCTGAACATCTTCAGGACCAACAAGGTTACAGCTGCACTATCAGGACCAACAAGGTTACAGCTGCACTAGCAAATGAAACAATCCAGAGACCATTTTCTGGCCTTTAGAACAAGTGTCATGTTCTCAAAACCAAATTTGTGCCTTTATGGATATGCTCTACAAATATAAATTCACTCAAAACAAGGTAGATTTAGCCATATTGTTTTCCACTAACACTCCTTGGCCCTTACTATCCTCTGAATAATCCCCATCACTTAGTATTTCTTTGGAGAATACTAGTTGACATGCATGAAAACTGTGCAGAGTTATTTGCTATTGGCTAAACAATGAGGATTGTGAGAGAATGGTAATCAAATCCTAAAGCATGGTCCTTTACAGTATATTTCTATGTAGCCTGTAGGAGCACTAATTTGTGGAATTTAAAAACCAAGGAAGAAACAAGAGACACTTATTAGAAGACTGTGGATTGAATGATCTTCCTTGAACTCCCCTTACACTCTTTTGCTCCAAAGGAAAACTATTAAGATATTAATGAGAAAAAAAAAAGGACCTTCCAAACACTGAGTCCTTGCCCTCTGAATGCCCATGGGTGTCTGAAGTTGTCCTCACAGATTTCCAGTTAAGATCTAGAGACCTTACTCAAGATCATTTCTAGCTGAGGAATTGAAGGACTTGGAGGTAGCAGAATCTCCAGAATACGTTATCCTTTCTGACAATAAGGATTTTTCCTATCATGTGCCCTCAACACATGTGATGGGAGGTACAAGAGTTGTCACAAAAAGAAACATGTGGGATGGGGGACTAAATTGTTATGAGGCAGAGAACTAAAAGGCTATTGGAAGCCACGTGGCTTAACTCAAACTGAAAATCCCTTCTTTTTCAGTTTGCCAAGAGGGAAGTTCTTGGCAACAAAAAAAGTCCATGAAAACAAAGAAAATTGCTAAGTAACTAATGAACAAACTAACAAGCAAAATGACAGGAAAATGATTGCAAGGCCAAAAACATTGCAGCCTGTGATGAGAGCAGAGCTACATCTGAAGCCAAAGGCAGTTGAAGCAAACCAAGAAAGAAGAAGCTTACACCACTCTTCATGACCTCAGTGGAGAGCACAAATAGAAATAGAGCATATATATGCTGTTTGGGCACTCCAAAGGCAAAAAATGCCTTGGCTTGAGAGCATAAGGCACTTCATCACCCCATAGTAGATACACACGTGGACCAATACTGAAAGGAGGAATAAGGTTTTTTTTCCTATTATAGGAAAAGCCTGAGTTCTCACTGTAAGTGTAAAACAGAATGCAACCTTAAATATGGCCTCACAGTGGCTCCACCATAATTGCTAGTTCCCTGCTGTGTTCCCTATACAGCAGGTCTAGTACTGACATCTGGTACTATTTTAGGGTTCATCTGCTTTACAAAAACAAACATATTGTGAGGTCTTCTTACAGCATGCTTGTCCCTCAACTCGGTTAAACCCTGTTCCATCTTGCAGAGTAGATGTGACATAACTGTTTGCATTCTGGCCCTGAACCATGCTACAGATGCTGCAATATTCACAAGCCTGAAATGGCTTAAATTGCAGTGCTCCGGATCTAAAAGGAAAGAGCAGCAATTCCATCTCCTTAGAGAGTGATATTAACCCCTTCCCCCACTCCATGAGGCTACTCTCATTTTATGAAATATACTGATCAGCCTGAATATAACATGAGGTAGCTTCATTTTGGCCATATTTTAAGCTGTGGTTATTTGATATCAGGTCAGAATGTTTTATGGGAAGTTATTTTGACCCTGCACATGAACACATCTGCCATTTATGTGTGAAAAGCTATACACAGAGTATCAAGCAAAAGGGACATGGATGTGGAGATCTTAATTCATTTGTTCATACAGACAGATATACACAGTCATTTGGACTTAAACAGA
Source organism: Ceyx melanurus (assembly GCA_024611195.1). Taxonomy (NCBI): domain Eukaryota; kingdom Metazoa; phylum Chordata; class Aves; order Coraciiformes; family Alcedinidae; genus Ceyx; species Ceyx melanurus. The sequence goes on along the minus strand of JANHGL010019078.1, from coordinate 128,040 downwards.
AAAGAAATTAGATTTGGGGTCAAATAAGGGTCTGCATGAAATTTACAAAACTTCATAAAAAGTACCTGAGGTGCACCTACTTGACTTGGCAAAGGATTTCTCCCCAAATTACTTTTTGATTACCAGAATATTAATTAAGATTTCATTCTAGGATATTTCTGTGTGTACATCCCCACTTACTGCTCCAAGGACTGCATGCTGACAAAGCTGCTCCAATTCCAGCTATTGCAGAAACTTCTCACGCTCTGCATGCTGTTCATTCTCATGTGGCATTCTCTTTCGCTTTTTTTGCTCCAGCTACTGTTTCTCTTGCCAATAAAGATTAGCATAACCTTGAAGAAAATCTGGCAGAAGGTCACGGTCATTTCAGGGAGAAGTAAACAGAGTGAGAAAAGCATAGAATGGGATTACTAGAAGAGTGTAAGAACCCTTTAACTACTAGTACAGGTCATGCTGTCAAGCAAAATTATATTGGCATTTAACTCTGTCAAAACTTACATAAACTCTGCTAGACATCTGAGATGTTGCATGAGTCTGGAATTCAGGACTGCATTAGACCTTAAAAGTATTCACAACCTACAGTCTCTTACTCAAGGCGGATTAGTTTTCCATTACTTGGGGGGTAAGCAGCAGAAGAAATAAATTGGGAATATTTTGAAAGTTTTTGAAATCAATACATATATCTTGTTATTCTCCATAGGGTCTTTCCCTTATGTAACTATTAAAGCAGATTTTTATTTTTCCTTTAAGAAAAAAAGAAGATGATCATATCAGTCCAGGACATTTTTCCAAAAAACCTGGAGGGAGTGAGGTTTCCAGACATCGGGGCCAAAATACAGATGTTTTGCCTAAAATTGATTTTTTTAGGTTTTTTTTTTTTTGGAAAAACAAGCACACAAGTCTCCACAGAAGAACACAAGTCTTCATAAAATAACACAAGTACATGTGTTCTCTCTATTACATTGGAAGAAAATGTAACTGAAAAGAACAAAATGAGCAGGCCTGCTTTCTCTAAGCAGTGCTCTCAGAAATGGAAAAACCAAGCAAGTAGAAAACAAGTGTAATGAAGAGACTCTGACCCCACAAGAATGTCAATTTTTTCCAAATGAACCAAACAGTCTAATAAAGGATATTACCTTCTCAATAAATCTTGTCTTACAGAAAACAAAGATATGATGATTTCAAAATGCTTCCAAAATAAGGAGCAGAACCAGGTTATAGAGCAGCAAGGGTGGGAAATAAGACACCAAAGGTGGAGTTTAAGTGCTGACAAATATATAGTCAGATATATGATAAAGACAAATATACAGTCCAGTATGTTTTCGTCTTTTATGAACAATTACAGGAATGTATAATTGATTTTAATGCATGACACATGAGGTATGTGATCTTCATCTGGTGTTTGAACTTTGCTGACAGTTCTTGACACAAGATGGGACTGACTTAATGAATAAAATCTAGCTAATACAGGCACAGTGAAGTATAAATAGAGGAGTAAGTAGCAGAGTTTCCATCAGAATTTGCAGAGTAGTGTTTATAAGCTTTGCTGTATACATGTGATTTTGCTATAGCAACAAAGATGAACAGTCATAATTTTCTACAACCAACATCAAATCTAGTATTAACTGTATCTTGCCTTGCAAAGAGAAATTATTTAACCTCTACACGAGGTTTGGTGTAGTAGCCAAGATGAGGTAGGAGTCTATGAAGTTTATATACTGTGCATCCAGTGAATCAGCTGGATCAGTATCACAGCAGATCTTTCAGTGACAAGTAACTAGGTCAAGTGAGAAACACAAAGATTAGTCTGTTCTTCTCACTGCCAATTTTAAGAGTCTCTAGAGTTTATTGTCCCAGCTAGAAGTATCAAATAACTACCTGATATTGAGTAAGACATCAGAAAAGAATAGTCTGTATGATCTAACCTATTAGTTTAGCAAAAAACTCAGAGAGATGAAAATAATCTCAAACCAGGGTACTGAGAGGGGTCCCAGAAGTATATTGGGCATGTGCCTAAAATTTATTCCACAATAACTCACAAAGAACAGGAAACACTGAAGGCAAGTATAAAGCTTTGAATCTAAGTATATTTATTGATTACAGGTGATTTTCAGCCACTAACAACATTCAGCAAACAGGGAGCTGAAAAAAGGTGTAAAAAGGCAAGCCAGCTGTCACTTTAGAAATATGAAGCTTTTTTTTCAAGTGAGGTTAAAAAGCAGGCAGAAGAAAATGGAGTTCAATAGTAGGGGTGGTAGGTGAAGTAAGGGAATAAAACAGCAAGGAAACCTCTAAGGAAATAAAAGACCACATGGCATTATGGTCTTCATTTTGGCAAAATATGTACCAGTCTTCTGCTTGACAGATGAACTAGTCAGGAAGACTTGATCTATTCAAACTACATGAAAGGAGAGAATCATGATGACAGAATAAGACATACATATCCACGTATATAAGCCAACTAAAAGCATAGGGTTTTTTTTATGACATACCAAAAAGCAAATACGTATGCTGAGAGGTATTATGAATACTATTGTGTGGAGCCTGGCTAGTCAGTAACAGTAGTTGGAAGTGGTCATGTAGGAGAAATTATATGATTAGAAACTTGATGGGTATGTCCTATGGGTTTTAGAGGATTGCATTTCATGTCTGATGTGTTCCATAAAAGTATACAGTGAAAAAACAGGTCAGATGGTGGTGATATTTTGCATCCAATATCCCATTACATGATTAGAAAGTCATAGATGACTGAGTGGACTCCCCAGTGTTTGTGGTTAAACTATTAATTAATCAATCAAACAAAATCAGTCTAGGAGGTATCTGTAAATACTACCACATTTCACAAATCTTTAGGGCAAGCTTCCCCTCAAAAACTCTGGCTATTAAGATCAGAAGACTCTGTTACTCTTAGTGTCTGGCATCCTGCAGATAATTTTCTCATTCTACACAGCCACTAATACAACTTGAGAAATTTCTAAAAATAATGCGTTGGTTTTGGGTTTTTTTTCATAACACAGAAATCCTGCATGGGATATCAAGTAACTCAGTGATGTCCATTATCAATTACTCATCATAATGGACCTCATTATGATAAATAAGGAACAGTTAATGGCTTTTATAAAATTGAAAAAATGCCTAATAAAATGAGGTTTGATTTATTTAACACAAACAGGATGTGTCATCAACCTGAAATATCTCTTGTTGGATCCTTTAAAATGCACAGTTTTAGAAACTTAGAGGAAAGCTGAGATAAGAGTTGGGAACATGGATTTAACTGAAGAAGTGCTTAAACAACTGGGAATTTTTCAGGAACACCTTGATGGATGCTCAAGAAGCCAAAATTCATCAGATTAAAAAAAAAAAAATTAACCAAGAAAATATCTTTCTTGATGAAAGCAATGACAGAATATTAGTATTTACACCTATATGCACGCACAAGAATATAGCACACGTGCATGTGTACATATATATGTATGTATATATAGAGAGGGAAATACAAACAATGAAATGATAATGCTTATGAACTACAAAATGAAATAATTGGGTAATTAAGTTAGCAAGTCAAATGAGTTATCATAAATCAACTACTTTTAAATAGTAAGACAATTTATAAACATTTCAGAAACAAAAAAAAAGAATTAGATGTTAAGTCAATAGCTAGATTCAGACAACAAGAAGGTGAAGTTTGATCAAGGAAAAGTAAAAATGTTCACTAGGTATTCCAGTGGTATTTTGAATGAATCAGGTTATGTACCTACTTTTTAAGGGGTCAAAAAAATTAGCCATGAGTAATAAAGGAGGATGTGAGGTAGACTGATAATTGAATATTTACAAAAGCACGGACTCAGATCTTATGTTCAAGATTTTAAAATAAATTGCCTGGGGAAATTACTAATATAATTTTCTGGCAAACATTGAAGAACACTAGAAAAATCAGGATTGGAAAACTGTAAATATAATCATAGAGAGAAACTTGCAGAAAACCTTCATCATCCTGAACAAAATAGTGAAATTTACTACGGCAAAATACTATTTTGAAAGTCAGCTAATATAAAAAAATGTGAGCAGCAGGCACCTGAATAGTGACACTATAGAAATTAATAATTCAGCCTTAGAAGGCAAAATTAAATGAAAAATAAAACAACAGAGAAAAAATATAATTGTTTAAACATTACACAGCTAAGTCATATATCTTTTACAATGGTGCTGCTGAAAATAGCTTCATTAAAACAAAAATCTTAAATTTGTATCTTATATAGTTGGTAAAGACTATTAGCTTGAAAAAAAAAAAAAGAGATTCTTAAAAGAAATTGAAGCTTCAATAATTACATAAGCATAGGTATTTTCATTAATGAATTTGCAAAGCTGCCCTGTTTCTTTCCACTATTGCCTCTTAGAAAATGTAATGCTAAATTTCTATAATCTAAGCAACATTCACCTGAAAAGGAAGATAAAAACTGATAGTAAATAATATCAAGTAACAGGCCTTGGAGATAGATAGAAAAGTAATTTGTATACATTTTTGTGTGGCATTTGAAGCAAGTCATTGCTACTTACCAGGTATTGGTTCAGATGGTGGAGTCAAGTTAGAAGCTCTGGTTCTACCCATCAATAAACATCAACTGCTGCTGAGGAGATAATTATTGGAAACTCCTCCAGATTATATCAGCTACACATACAATAACACAGTGCTCTGATACTGTGGATGTCTAACAATCTGGAGTACTTTTCATACAATATAAATTGACTAAATATATCTTTATGTGGCTTTTTGTCAAGACTGTTGTTTTCACTAATGTCAAGGGGAAAGTTTACAGAATACCCTTCAAAGTGTCAGCTAAACCTCCAAGGACATGACAGCAGTCAACCTGCATTGGAAGAGGTTCAAATGTTTCTCCAGCAGCAGGATTACTCACTAAGAAGTGTCATGACTAACTGTATAATTGCTGCTGGGTCTGAGTGAATTGGTGATAGCTGCTCAATAAAGTTAATGAAGAAAACTGGCATTTCCCCAAAGGTGACATAGGGATCTTGGAGATGGTACAATGGTTTTCCACTGTTAGAGAAAATCTTGATCTCTTCTCATTGGAAGCACTCTACTGAGCCAGACATCTAGTTTGACATATCCTATCTCACAAGATCTCCACATTGGAGACTTTTATCTAAAGTCTGATCTTTCAAAGTACAGACTTTCACACTGGTCCAGAAACCCCACCACCAGACCTTGCAAAACAGCTCTGCAAAGAAAGAGCAACATCTGGGGAAGACTGCTTCTTGCCACAGCTAGCCTTGACAGTGGTACCCTTTGCAGTGGCACCTTTTGTACCCTTCACACAGGTCCTTGCAGTAGAAGAAAGGCTAAAGAGATTAAAACCCTAAATTTGATCTTATAGCTAACCCTGCTTTGAACAGGAAGTTAAACTGGATAACCTTCTGAGGTCCCCACCAACTTGAATTATTCTATGATACTATGATTTTTGATTTCTCTACAGGAGCTTTAAAGTCATTGCAAAAAATTCAATTAGAGCTGTGAGAATCACAGAATCACAGAATCACAGAATCACAGAAATTAGGGGCTGGAAGGGACCTAGAAGATTATCTAGTCCAACCCCCCTGCCTGA
>JANHGL010019078.1:86786-122319 GCA_024611195.1 Ceyx melanurus | reverse complement strand
GATGCCATTGGCCTTCTTGGCCACGAGGGCACATTGTTGGCTCATGGTCATCCCCCTGTCCACCAGGACCCCCAGGTTTCTTTCAACATGCATTCAACAAATACCCATGTCAAAATCCATTCTTCACCCTGATTGAGTGCCTTGTTCTCTTGAGTAGAGAATGCATGCTTAATATATAGGAAATATGTATGTGAAAATTTGTTAACAAAACTGTGCTGAGGATGTGTAAATTAAGACTATTCAAAGAACTGCACATTGGGTAAAACTAGAAAAATTTTCAGGGTCAAGTAAACAAACCATCCCTAACACTGTTCTTGCACACAAGATGACTCTGGTCCAAAGTACAGGCTTGTGATCATTTCCACAGCAACAAGTGTAAGATAATGTCTAAAAGTTATCTTCTAAGAACATGAAACTTAATATGAACAAAACTATCCCCAGTCAGAAAAGGAAATTCCAACCCAAACAGTGTAACTTCATCAAAGTTATAAACAATTTTTAAAAGCATTTTACAATAGAAAATTACAGAATTTTCTTTCATATAATGCCTCTAACATGTCAAAAATCTTAAGATGGCTGTACTTCCAATTTCTGCAGCACATGACTAAATGACAATAATGTCTTTGATGCTGTACAAAACACAAATAATTTTCCTTCCGTGTATCAAATATCAGTGCAGAATTTAATATTGCATTATTGGTTATGTATTGCATCTCATTGTTTGTAGCATCCAGGGTATAAATTTGGATAAAAGAGAATCACTGACTCTAAAAAGATAAAAAGTGTTTGTAGATTTTGTGGCAGCAAAGAGTAATAAAGATGAAAGCCAGGTGAAATTAGAATGAAAAGAAAAAATGGCCAGTTGAATTAGAATGACATTATAGACCTAAGGGACAACACAACAGATGAAAATATTAGAGATAAGAAAAAGAGATCATTCAGTGTGGAATATTTCACCTTTCTTCTGTACAAATAAAAGAATTTTATTAAAAAAAAAAAAGGAGAGAGAGATAGAGAATAAAACAATAACAAAAAAAGTTAATTAGGTGATATTAAGTACTTCTACACCCAGGATTATTTTCACAAATGTCTGTTCAGAGACATATTTAATATCACAAGGATCAATTCATACACTCATAATTCATCTTTTAATTGCACTCTCCTAATTCCAACCTGTATCTTTATCTAAGGCAAAGGTGTCCTCCAGCAAATAAATCATTGTTATAAGGTCTCTCTTTTTTTTGAAAAAAACAAAATTATACAGCAGAATTTACATCCAAATCACCCCACCTGAATCTGTTTAAATTAACAGTAACTAAAAATAACTAATGACAATGTGATATTAAAAGTAATATTAATAGTTTAGTAAGTTATTAGTGTAATTTTATGTTTTTATTTGTTGAAGTATCTTCAGGATTTATAGAATAAATCTTTGGCCATTATCTTAGAACCAAGTGAAGAACTTTTTTTGAAAAATTAATGTTACATGGCAATTAGAAGTTACATGGCAATTAGAAGTTACATGGCAATTTTTCCTTGGGATATGCTAACTTGAAAATAGATACAATACTTTTTTTTAAATGGAGGGGGAAGAGCTGACAGTTCTTTTGCCACTGATTTCACCTTTAGTTTTGTCTTTCTCAACAGATAAACAGATAGATAAATACGGATAAATTGAATTCTGAAGTAGTATCAGACTATCACTAAATAATAAATAAAAAGGACTTTTTTTTTCATGCTATCCATCAAACTTTTCAGTGCATCAAATTAAAAAAGTAAAATTATCATCCTAAGTAGTTATTAAGTTGCATAAATCAAACAAGCTTCTAATGTTTTAGTATAAGGAGCATTGTCACATTCATACATACCAACAGGATAAACTTCACAGACCAAATACATTGTAGCAAAATATCTGAGCATAGAAGTCTTGAATCATTCCATCACATTGTAGAGGGTTGATACTTCTCTGACATTTAGTTTGAAACCTGAAATAATGAGAATAGATTGCTAACTTGAAGTCAGATTTAATACTTCCCCTTTAGTGTCTTACAGACAAGTGTTGCCTTGAATATGGTGGAGCTCAGTTGATCTGCATGATATGAACCTGTGTTTAGATCTTAAGCAAATGATCAATCTTCACCAAAAAATGGCCAAAAGTATGAATAACAGAGATACTTGGTGCACAAGACCATGACAAGGAAAAAATACCCCTAAATTCTATGTCAAAGATCAAGTTGGACTTTTTTCCAAAATTAGTCACTAAATGAGTTTTGAAGGCAGGATTCAATTTCAAATAATATAATATCAGTGAATATAATAATAAATGATAGATTACATTGAAACCAGAAATACTCTGTTTGACTTGCAAAACTGGCTACTACATATGTTTTAAACAATGGCTTGGACCTTATGTGGCAATGATATTGTCAGATAATTTGTGTTTCAGTTAAGAATTTTCATTTAATATTCTGTCATGCATTTGAAGGAATTCAGTTCAGAAAACATAACAATATCCAGCCCTGGCTCTCTATAAAGATCAAGATAGAAATGAACATTTTGAAAATAAGCTTGAGCAAAACTAGGTCTTTGTAATATAATATTAATAATCTAATATTAGCTGTTAGGAAATGAGAAGCAAAGGTGTGCCTCTTTTCTTAGGCAGTATTTTTCTAGTTATATAATGGATCTACAATGACAGAAAATACTGTTATCTTTTTTTGAGGACTATCAGAAAATCTCACCAGTGTCAAGTGAAATGTATAAATTTAAGACTGAGAGTAGTGAAACAAATGTTACACTTTTTTTTTTTCATATTAGTGCAATGACCAGAACTAAACTAAAACATATTCTCAAGGGCTTTAGGAAGTAAATGGTAGTTTACTGTTGTTGCTTGAAATAGCAAGACAAACCCTTTCATTTAACTGTTTCTAAAGCCTAGTAATTTTGCAAAAGGTGTTGTGAAGATAGTTTTGAAAAAAATTAGTGCAATGCATTGGAAATGGTTCCAGGTTGATAAGGACAAAATGCTGGTCCCTCTGACATCAACAGCAAAATGTGTATTTAATTCCAAACGACCTTCAGCATGGCTAGAATATGAGCAGTAAAAATATACATCTCACTCCTGTCTATATCAAACATGAGACCTTAAAACAGGATAGAACTATCCTTCAAAGGAAAAGATAACTCTTTCTCCTTGATTTCTGGTGAAATTGTCAATTAAGCTTAATTCTAATGTTTTTTTGTATTGCATTCAAATTATGGGCAAAGTTCTTGCACAGTAAATGAAACTTATGATTTCTTTAACTGTTCTCCACATAATAATGCACTTTTGTTTCTACAGAAAATTCAGTCAGCAACTCAGAGATGAAAGACTTATTATACAGTAATAAAACCCAATAGATGATTCTTTAAGCTCTAATATCCAGACTTTTAGAAATCTAGGAAACAGCAAACTAACTTCAGGTTTAACACTTGTTGGTGTATGACATCTAAGTATTAGATTAGGTCCAAGAGATTTAAAAGGACATTATTATATTTCAAATTTTAAAAATATAACATTTACTTCAAACTGTCATTTAACATGTGCTGCTAAAATGCACTGCTATAACTACAATACAAGGTCTTTTACTGAATTATTGAATTAATATATTCCATACATTCACGGTATTCCCTTTTACAAATATATAAAAGACAAAACAAAACAAAACATCATACTTTCAGGTTTTTGAGGTAGAGTTAATATCTGAATATTTTACCAAGATGTTCTGCAGATTTTTGCTGGTGCCGTGCTTTAAGCAACAGAAGCAGAAAAAGATTTTTCAACAGTTTAGTGGAAAATCAATTATAAATTATGTGAGGTACCTCCAAAATTTTCCACAGAAATGGGAACATATCCATTCATTTTCTGTAAAACAAAATGGCAAAGTTCCCTGCAAATTTCTTCCCATTTTTCACCTCAATTTTTAACTAGACTCAAAGATATTCTTGTTTCATTTGGGTTCAAGACATCTTTTTACAGGGCAGTATTATTTGTTTCATGTGATGTTTTCCCATTTTACTTAGGTGGTATTTTTACTTAAGTAATGCCTATGAAATCTATTAAGTCCAGTGTTTCTGAAATGAAGTTAATCTTTGCAGTGAGTGTCACATGGGGATTTTGGATATGTGGACAACACAGCTTGTTTGAATATTCACTGGAAAAGGGGGAAAAAAATAACAACTAAACTTCATGTAGTTGGTTGGTTGGTTTTGTCACCATGCTGCAAAGGCCAGTAAGTTTGAAAGAGGCAGATGAGAACTTTGCATTTCAAACTGCTAGGGAAGCAGAAAAATATCTGGAAACATGGAATACATTTATGTGTCTTCTTGGCCTGAAGAAATTATATTTACTCAGGTAATCAGATATCATATTAATATTCATAGGCCATTTTCAAATACATAAAAATCAGTTCTAAATATAATTGAAGTCCATATAAGCAAAAAAAAACCACCATAAAACAACTGCAAATGCAAATCAATACCTCATAGGTATAGACCTGGTGTTGAAGAAATTGAAGTCTTTGGCTTTATCAGCCTAAGAACCGCTCCTGCTTATACTGATCGGGTTATTTTAGAACAAAAAAGGTTCCACATGAGAAGTAATTGCAACATCCAATCTTAAGATATATGGATGCACAATAAATATACTTGTACTATGAAAGCAAACTATATATATTATTTGTATGGGGACATTATAGAGGTAGTTCCGTGATACCAACTGTATCTTTCATCTGGTAAGCATGCCACTATTGCTTATCATTAGTTTTCTTGAGAAGACAGAACAGTCATCCAAAACTAAAACAAAAAGAAGGAAGATATCTGAAGATCTTAAGTAAAGGATAGATGATTTTGGAGTAAAGTTTCCAAGAAATTAAAAGATAATTCACTTGATTACTTCCTATTTAAAATTAAGTTTCTATTTTGATCATTTACCAGGAAAAAAAAAAAACAACAAACCAAAACAAAAACAAACAAACAAAAAAAAACAAACAAAAAAAGGCAGTTCTTATCTTTTCACACAGAAATATGAGTGCATTTAAAATTCAAAACATGAGCAAATTGGAGGTCTTTCTCCCCTCTATCACACACAGTTTCAGGCTTCATATATCATAGACATGAAACAAACAAAAATCCACCGGGTTTGCATGCCAAATGACTTCATATTTTGAAAATGAAATATTTGCATTGACAGATAATGAACTTCCAGTGTCACCAAAAAAGAAGGAATTGACTGGTGTTTTACAAAATCTATTGATTCAAAACCAATTATTCAAATCACGGAAAAGATTGCAAACTTGGCCATGAATATAGTCTGCACGGGTATTAGCCTACTCTTAGAGCTCCTGGTCTTCAGGGACTGAAGAGAATATAAACTGTCAAACTGTCACATACAGCCCATTCCCTCTACTAGCAAAAGTTTAACAGGGTCCTCTGCCTGGGGTTTTATTTTCTGCACCCATTCCTTGTGAAATCCAGGGATTTTAATTGCCATCTTCAAAGCTTGTTGTTTTTTGAACACTCAGACTTCAGACAACTTCTTTTCAGTAATATTCCTCTAACACATGTATCTTAATTTTGTTCTGAAGAGAACAAAAGTCATAGATCTGCCTTCCTTCAGAAAAAAAAATAAAAAAATGAAGAAGCTCTTATTAACTCCAGACAGAAGGAAAACAACCTTTTTGCCTAGACGTCTCAAAATGATGCTAGGCCTAAATGTTCCATTTCCAAATGACTTTTTATATTCCACCTTTTCTGTTCTTCACGGTGCTAAATCCTTGATCCAGGCCCTCATCATTTCATATGGGGATTCACTTTATCCAGCTATGGCCTGCTAAAAAATTACCTAATCCAAACTACTTGCTTTTACTGTCTATATATAGTTACAGAGACAGGCATGTTCAGAGACAGATTCATCCCAGCTCAAAACAGAAGTCTCAGATAGCAAAGAAATACGCAGAGCCTAGATGTGAAGATCTGGAACAAAACCAATGCTAAAGGTTATGCCTGTGTTCCAGGACTGAGTAAACAGATTAGCATTATTCATATTGCTTAGAAAGCAGGTAAAAGGGATTAACAGGGAGAAGATTAAGATTCTTCATTTATGCATATCAGTTTTGTGGTAATTTTCATATTTGGAATTTGGATCTTAAAGAGAACTTTAAATTAAAGTTAGTAAAGTGAAGCATGTTTTAAAATATCTATCTCGAGTATTACCTTCATGTTCGTGTACTATTTTTCAAGTTCAGTTTTTATTTTCATATAGAAAGTAAGTGGGGATATTATAGTAATTTTCATCACATCCAACCACTACTACAAATCACCTCCCTGTTCCAGTTCCTTTCTATTGATGTCCAATGCATAGCCATTTTTAAGACCTGGAAAATTAGTTCATGTGACTTTTAGGAAAAAAATGTTTTGGTTCTCTGCTAGGCAACAATATATATATAGCTTCTCCTAATGTTTTCATTTAATCACTGTAACTGGCACATCTCCTGTATCCTACCACTGAAACTGTGTCATTAATCTGGAAAAGGTCAACCACAAAGTGAAATTTTAAATTGAGTTAAACACAGTTCAGATATATTGTTCCATAAAATACTGAGGCACATTCAGCATCCTGAAGATCTGTCTAACCTTTCTTTTGTCTTTCTTCTTCTCAAAATCCTCATGAATTTGTTGTCCCAGAATGTCTCTGTTAGATTTTCAGAGTTTAATGTACCTCTATTCCATTGTTTCTCTTTCAGTAGTCCTGTGATATATAGAGAGAGATTTAGTTATTTATTTATTTTGTAAGGAGACCTTTGTTTTCTCATCATCCAGGAGATGATTAAGTCTGTGTGTCTTTAAGATGTGATCTCTACAAGTCTGACTTCAGGGAGGAACTTCATGTTCTCACTGGGACAATGTCAAGACTCGTAAGTGCAGAGTCATCTGTAACAGTGCTAGTTATCATCTATTTAGAACAATAAAAGCTTAAGAGAAAACAATTCATAAAGCAATTAGGAACTTCTATGCAGATCTAGTTTATCAGGCAGGTTGTAATCTTCTACATGAGGAACAAATAGAAGTATTGGAGAGATAGGTGACAATATCAGAAGTAATTTACTTGATCTTTTCATCTAACACAGACCCATGTAATCTTCTGAAATACATGATGTCATATACTTTTCATCCATAAGGATTGGTACAGGAAGTTTTAAAAGATCATGAGCTGCCAGACCTCTTTAATCTAATCAAATCAGTATGAGCTATTTCTCAGAGAAAATATAAATAAAGACTATGAATCACCCATGGCAGCTGAGATTAATCACCCTGACAGTCTCCCTGAGTCCATGAACTTTCTCCTTTTCCCAGCAACCTTCGTACAAGCAGAAAATATTCTTTTTTCACCTTTTTTTATGCAGGAAGATAGTTACTGGAAATGTCTTAAATATATCTGATAAGATTCACGGCATGAATATGATGCTCTGTACATACTCTGTTTTCAAATTACTCCAAATTATGTTTTTTGGCTTCATTCTTCAATATGTCAAGCTCCATGAACTACAAGATAATGTAATCTTCTAGAATATTTGTTACTAGAAGATATTTTTTTTAATTAATCACTTTATTAATATACTAAATTACAGTACTATTAATAATTTGTTTTAATATATAATTCCGTTATTTTTCCAGGAAAATCTGTATCATAATTAATGTGGAATTATGCAGCATTAGAATGCTGCAAGTGTTAATTTCTGATTGTTCATAGTCTCTGTATCACACATACATAACTCTGTTTGAATTTAACCCTAGAAAAGCAGATGGGAAGGCTGAATGCTTAAGATCTATCTGCTCTGTTATGCAGAGCATTTCCATTGAAATCAAGAGAGTTTTGTGTGAGGACTAAGTTACTAATTTATTTATAAAACTCAAAAATACATTTCTTTTGTTTTCAAGTGGAATGCATAGTAGAGATTACATTAGTCCATCAGGCTAATAATGTTTCCACTTTTTGAAGTGGAATAAGAGCTGTCCTTCCATTTATGTGACACTGTTGATTATTGTTTGATTAACTCATTTACAAATCAATATTTGCAGTCAGCCTTAAAAAAGACAAATTCCCAGATGATACACTTGGCACAATGCCAATCATCACAAATGGTATCCAATTCTAGCAGTATTCTTCTGGCAAAACAAGTAGGCTGAGACTTCAAATTATTTATTTTTCACTAGTTACATTTTCTTTTAAATATTTCATCAATTAGCTACCAAGCTGAAGACATCCTTGTTCTGAATGAGATGTCAAAATCAGAAGTGGCTCCCAAGCTAGATCTGTCTTCTGTTCCTAATGCAACTTCTCCCAGGTACTACACCACTGGCACTTGGTGCACCGAGCAGCTCCATTCTTTTCCTCTGTTCCTGTCATCTCAGACTTCTTACCTGAAGGCCACTATTTCCTCTATGTGATAAAAGGCCCATTTCTCACCCTCATATACCCAACTATTGCTTGGACAACAACCATGTTAAAAATTGATCCATAAATTTAATCTTGTGAATGATTCAGCTCTTTATATACTCAATATTTAAAAAAACCCAACAAACTAATGATAGGAAGAGGAAGAAAACTAGGGGAGAGGAAGAATATAAGGTGAATCCTTTAATAAGGCTTAAAATTATCACAGTCCCAAAGCAAACACTAATTGTCCTTAATCAGCTTCCAAGAAGCACTATAGAACACTTCTAGCCATTAAGCAAGCATACTTATATTCCTAGATACAAGAACCTCTATCCTAACATAGTCTGATATGATGTGAATAAGCCTTCTTCATAAAATATTTAATAAATCTACAAAAGTGGAAAGCACATAATAGGCTACTCCAGAAAATCCATGAAAAGTAGGATTTAGTCATAAGATTTCATTGCTTCTTGACATCCCAAAAAGATTATCCAAAAAACATACCATAGTGCACATCAGAAAAAAATATCCACATCCTAAAACTCATATTGAAAAATATGAGGATGTTATTCCAATATGAATTTTGATTTATAAGTACCAGTGTAGTATTTTAAATGCTGCCTATATTACTTAATTCAAGGGGGATAACTTTATCTTACATGTAAAAAATCTCTCCCATATAAGCCAGATATTGAAAAAAAGTCTTGCTCTGGATACATATACTCCCTAAGGCAACTTTTGCTTACTTTAAATATCCCAAAACAAGAAACATTATAAAAGTCCCTGTATTCTACATAATGAGACATGTAAATCAAGCTGCTTTTGTTCCTGAAGTTAAAATAAAATCAAAGAAGAACAGAAAAAAATAATTTACTGTACACAATATCCATCAATCAGTAATCAAAATCACTTTAGTTTCCAAAGTCTACCTTAAAAGCTATAGATATTGGTTTATCCTCAGAAAGCTAGCTATTTCCTTTAAATTCCCTAAGAACTGTGAATTTCCTAAAATTTAGAAATCATGGAAGCACCTGAGAAGGGTCTGAGAGGAAATGGGGCCTACACTCACAGGAAGGTGTTGGAATCATGAGTTCATTTGAAGTGCATCTATGCATACCAATGCATACACTATGAGCAACAAACAGGGGGAGCTTGATGCCATGATGCACCAGGAAAGCTGTGACTTAGTGGCTCTCACAGAAACGTGGTGGGATGCTTCACATGACTGGAGTAATACAGCTACAAGGTCTTCAGAAGGCATAGACAGGGAAGAAAAGGGGGTGGAGTAGCCCTGTATGTTAGATGATGCTATGAAAGCTCAGAAATCAAGTCTAATGATGACAGGGTTGAGAGTGTTTGGATTAGGTTAACGGCCAATAAAGCTGATACTGTAGTGGGAGTCTGCTATAGACCTTCCAAACAAAGCAGTGAGGTGGATGAAGCTTTCTATAAGAAGTTGGGAGAAATCTCACAGTCACTTACCATTATTCTTGTGGGGTCCTTTAACTTTCCAGGTATCTTCTGGGAACACAACACAGAAGAGAGGGAACAATCCAAGAGGTTCCTGGAATGTATGGAGGATAACTTCCTCACACACCTGGTAAGTGTACCAACCAGAGAAGGTGCCTTCCTGGACCTGCTTCTTGTGAACAGGGAAGAACCTGTTTGGGATGTAAGGGTTAGAGGCCATCTAGGGCAGAGTGACCATGAGATGATTGAGTTCTTAATCTTGGAGAAACAAGGAGAGGAGTTAGTAAAACTGCCAGTTTAGACTTCCGGAGGGCAAACTTTGACCTGTTCAGGAGATTTGGGAGGCTGCACTGAAGGATATAGGAGTTCAGGAAGGCTGGATGTACTTCAAGAGAGAAGTCTTAAAGGCACAAGACCAGACTGTCCCTGCGTGCTGAAAAACAAGTAGGTGCAGAAGGAAAACAGCCTGGCTAAAAAGGGACCTTTTGCTGGACCTCAAAAACAAAAGGAAATTCCGTGACATTTGAAAGAGGGGACAGGTCTCTCATGAAGACTATATAGGTGTAGTGAAGCTATGCAGGTTGAAATTAGGAAAGCCAAAGCACAGAGAGAGCTCAACCTAGCTACAGCTGTTAAGGGTAATAAAAATTGCTTCTATAAGTTCATTAACAAGAAAAAGAGGATTAGGGACAATCTCCATCCTTTATTGGATGTAGAGGGAAACACAGTAACAAAGGATGAGGAAAAGGCTGAGGTGCTCAACACCTACTTTACCTGAGTTTTTTAGCAGTGGAACCAGTTGTTCTGGACACCCAGTCTCATGAGCCAGAAGACAGGGTGGGGAAACAGAGGTCATCACCTTTAAAGAGGAAGGGGTCAGGGACCTGTTGCACCACTCGGATGCACGCAAGTCTATGGGAACAGATGGGTTACACTCAAGGATGCTGAAAGAATTGACAGACATGCTCGCCAAGCCACTTTACATTATTTACCTGAAGTCCCAGCTAACTGGGGAGGTCCCCATGGACTGGAGAGTAGGAAATATAACACCTATGTAAAAGAAAGGCAGAAAGGAGGAACTAGGAAAAACAGACCTCTCAGTCTGACCTTGGTACCAGGGAAGGTCATGGAGCAGATCATCTTGAGGGCCATTTCAAGTCATATAGAGGAGGACCAGAGGATCAGACCCCGTCAGCATTGGTTTATGAAAGGCAGGTCCTGTCTGACAAACCTGATCTCCTTCTATAACAAGATGACCTGACTGTTGGATGAGGGAAAGGCTATGGATATAGTCTACCTAGACTTTCAAAAAGCATTCAACACAGTTTCCTATAGAGTTCTTACGAAAAACTGGCTGCTCATGGCCTGGATGAGCATACAATCTGCTGGATCAAGCACTGGCTGGATGGACGGGTCCAAAGAATGGTGGTCAATGGCATTCAATCCAGCTGGCAGCCAACAAGTAGTGCTCCTTTTGGGACCTTTTCTGTTTAACATCTTTACTGATGACTTTGATAAGGACATTGAGTGTATCATTATAAGTTTGCAGATGATACTAAGTTAGGCGGGAGTGTTGATCTGCATGAGGATAGGGAGTCTCTACAGAGAGACTTGGATAGGTTGGATCAATGGGCCAACGTTAACGAAATGAGATTCAACAAGACCAAGTGCCAGGTCCTGCAATTGGGCCACAACAACCCCATGCAAAGATAGAGGCTTGGAGAAGTGTGGATGGAAACCAGTCTGGTAGAAAAGAACCTGGGGGTTTTAATTGACAGGAGACTGAACATGAGCCAGCAGTGTGCCCAGGTGAACAAAAAAGCCAGTGGCATCCTTGCTTGTATTAGAAACAGTGTGAGCAGAAGAAGTAAGGAGGTGATTGTCCCTCTGTACTTGGCACTGGTGAGGCCACAACTTGAGTATTGTGTCCAGTTTTAGGCACCTCAATACAAGAGAGATATTGAGGTGCTGGAGCAACTGCAGAGGAGGGCAACAAAGCTGGTCAAGGGACTGGAGTAAAAATCTTATGAAGAGTGATTGAAGGAGTTGGGACTGTTAAGTTTGAGAAAGAGGAGACTGAGGGGAGACCTCATCACTCTCTACAACTACCTGAAAGGACAACATAGAGAGGTTGGTGTTGGTCCCTTCTCATAGGTAATTAATGATAGAACAAGAAGGAATGGATTCAAGCAGAACAATGTAGGTTTAGACTGGGTGTTAGGGAAAAAATTTTCATAGAAAGAGTGGTCAGACACTGGAACAGGCTGCCCAGGGAGGTTATTGACTCACCATCCCTGGATGTGTTTAAGGGGCTTTTGGATGTGGTTTTGAGGGACACGGTCTAGGGGTGAACTTTCTAGAGTAGGGTTAATGTTTGGACTTGATGATCCCAAGGGTCTTTTCCAACCTGAATGATTCTGTGATTCTATGAAATACAGAACTGAGCAACTATGGAATCAGTGAAGGAAAATCAAAATAAAACAATTTTTAGTGTAAAAAACACCACTTTTTTATTAAACTCCTGTCTTTTCATATTAATAAAAAAAGAAAGGGGGAAAAGGTCAAAGAGAATTTGTTCATTTATTCTCCTTTAACATTCAGGAGGGCAAATAGTCTATGAGTTGGATGTGGTATTGATATAAAGGGTATCCTTCTAATTAACAGGGAACACTGAACTTTTATTGGATAACAAAAGCAGTAAGTGCAAAATCGTGACTTTCTGTTTAAAATATTTGGAAGACAGGCTCATATTATCTGCTTCCAGTTTCCAGTGGTATTAGGGATGAAGCCAGTATAAATCCAGTTGTCACAAAAGAACAAGTTATAGTATATATTAAACCACAAAAAAATACTTTCAAATAATATTAAGGCTATGACTTAAGCCCACAAAAGCTAGGAAATTCAGAGCTAGGGCTGCAACTTTGTCCTTAGCTCACCCCGTTTTGTTTAGATATAGTAGCAGATATTAAGAGAGCTACATGAAATGTGATGGTTTTGGTTTTCAAGAGTTAGCACAACATTTGTCATTCATCTGTGCTGGGTATGGTTTGTAAATTAAGCTAGAGCTGACGAAGTTTTCTATTTGAGTGGAAGATTATATGACAGATAAATCAGATCTCTGCATTAAATGTTAATAATAGAACTCATGCCTTCCCTTACCTGATTGACTTTGTGATCCATGTTCCTAGACTTCAGAGAGTTAATTTCTTTTGGAGATGTTTGCTGGGAGTCTTATGGTTAGTGTACTAACTTGTGTCACATAACAGGTCTGGACTGAGTGAGCAGGTGATCACAGTGACTGATATTTGAATATGCTGATAGAATATAGATAACAGATCTATAGCTAGTAGCCAAAACACAAATGTAGCAAAGTGTGTTGATAACTAGCAATAAATCTCTAATGGAGAATATGTTATTGTCTGCTGGAAGTTATGAGATGGAACAAAAAGGACACTTCAGACACAATGACAGGTTAAGAGTTGAGGTAAAAAAGCAATTAAAAGCAGAAAATTATCTACAGGAGTTGAAGGAGCTTTTTTTCTGGTACCCAAGAAGAGTATTACTTGCATCAGTTTAAGTTGTGAGGAAAGATAAACAGAAGCATATACATACATTTGATTTAGCTCTACCTATACCTTATGCTTACTGATGTGACTGCTTTCTGCAGCACCAAAGCTTTTGTATGTTTGCTATTATGAGTTGAAAAATATTCAGCATTTCCAGTTAGCTTTGACTAACATATGAACCATTCTAGCAAAAAAATATTATAAATTCCCTGCAAATACTCCTTATTTCCTTATTTTGCCTGTAAGACATTAAATTCTCAGGTATATTTACATAAGCAAACATACCTTTATGCTGATATAAGAGCATCTACACAAAGGTTTGCTTAAGTGTTGCCAAATGAGGTGACTTGTTTTTTTTCCACACCCCCAAAACAAAAAAAAATAACATTTACATAGGGCTTTGGGTTCATGTTCTCAATTATTTTTAAGGAAGACAGTAACAGCTAGTTTGGGTCTACTAGATACCCTGGCACTGTCAGACAGAATCACAGAATCATTCAGGTTGGAAAAGACCTTTGGGATCATTGTGTCCAACCATTAACCCTACTTGCAAGTTTATCCCTAGATCATATCTCCCAACACCACATCCAAGCAATGCTTAAACACATCCAGGGATGGTGAGTCAATCACCTCCCTGGGCAGACTGTTCCAATATTCCACCACTCTTTCCATGAAGAACTTCTTCCTAGTGTCTAGTCTAAACCTACCTGGTTTAAGCTTGAAGACATTCCCTCTAGTTCTGTCACTAATTACCTATGAGAAAAGAGACCAGCACCAACCTCTCCACAATGTCCCTTCAGGTAGTTGTAGAGAGTCATGAGGTCTCCCCTCAGCCTCCTCTTCCTCAAACTAAATAGACCTAACTCCTTCAAATGATTCTCATATGATCTATTCTCCAGTCCCTTGATCAGCTTTGTTGCCTTCTTCTGCAGTTGATCCAGCACCTCAGTATCTTTGTTGTACTGAGGTACCCAGAACTGAGCACAGTACTCGAGGTGAGGCCTCACCAGTGCTGAGTACAGGGGGACAATCATCTCCCTACTTCTGTTGGTTACACTATTTCTAATACAGGCCAGGATAATGTTGGCCTTCTTTGTCCACCTGGGCACACTGCTGGCTCAGTATTCAAATGAATACATTTGCTTGTCTATCAGAACATCCAGATCCCTCTCCTCAAGACAGCTCTCCAACCACGCATACCCAAGCCTGTAGCGTTACATGGGATTGTTGCAGCCCAAGTGCAGGACCTGGCACTTGGCCTTGTTGAAACTCATCCCATTAACACTGGCCCAGTGATCCAGTCTATCTAGTCTCTCTGGAGAGCCTCCCTATCCTCATGCAGATCGGTACTCCCACCTAACTTAGTGTCATCTGTGAATTTACTGGTGACAGACTCTATGCCCTCATCAAGATCATCAATAAAGATGTTAAATAGAAACGGCCCCAACAGAGCCCTGAGGAATGCCACTTGTGGCCAGCTGCCAGCTGGATTTGATATCATTGGCCACTACTCTCTGGGCCCGTCTGTCCAGCCAGTGCTTGATCCAGCAGATCATATTCTCATCCAGGCTATAAGCACCAGTTTTTCCATTAGCAATCTATGGGGAACAGTGTCAAATGCTTTCTGGAAGTCAAGGTAGACCACATCCACAGCCTTTCCCTCATCCAATAGTCAGGTCATCTTGTCAAAGAAGGAGATCAGGTTCGTCAGGCAAGATCTGCCTTTCCTAAACCCATGCTGACTGGGCCTGATCTGTTGATTATCCTTCATATGGCTTGTAAGAGCACTCAAGATGATCTGCTCCATGATCTTTCCTGGCACTGAGATCATACTAACAGGCCTATAGTTACTTGGATCCTCCTTTCTGCCTTTCTTGTAGATGGGCATCCCATTTGCTAACCTCCAGTCCATTGGGACCTCCCCAGTTAGCCAGTACTTCAGATAAATAATGGAAAGTGGCTTGGCAAGCACATCCGCCAGCTCTCTCAGCACTCTAGGGTGTAACCCATCCGGTCCCATAGATTTGTGTACATCCAAGTGGTGTAGAAGGTCACTGACCACCTCCTCTTTAATCCTGATAACCTCATCCTGTTCTCCCTCCCTGTCTCCCAGCTTATGAGGCTGGATGTCCAGGGGATAGATTGTTCCAATGCTGAAGACTGAGGCAAAATAGGTGTTAAGCACCTCTATCTTCGCCTCATCCTTTGTTACTATGTTTCCCTCTGCATCCAATAAAGGATGGAGATTTTCCCTAATTCTCTTTTTGTTGTTGATTTATTTATAGAAACATTTTTTTATTAACAAGCATAGCAAGGTTGAGCTCTAGCTGCACTTTGGCCCACCTAATCTCCTCCCTGCATTGCTTCACTACATCTTTATAGTCTACATGAGAAACCTGTCCTCTCTTCCAACAGTCACAGACTCTCCTTTTGTTCTAGAGGTCCAGCCAAAGGTCCCTATTTAGCCAGGCCGGTCTCTTTCCCCGCCTGCTCATTTTTCGACAGGTAGGGACAGCCTGATTCTGCGCCTTAAAAACTTCTCTCTTGAAGTTATGTCCAACCTTGCTGGACTCCTTTATCCTTCAGCACATCCTCCCAAGGGACTTTTTCAATGTAGACCGCTGGCACCACCCCTTTAGCAAAGTATTAATCTGCCGCACTTTGTCAAACCTACCACTAATTTTCCTCTTAATTGAGGGAATAGAGGCAAACATAACCTGTGTGCCTGATCCTTCTAGCATCCGCCCCAGTGCCCTGAAGTCCCTTTTGATTGCTTCTGGCTGCCTCTTTACTATCTCATCACCAGCAATCTGCATAACCAGAAGCAGGTAATAGTATGTGGGTTTGACCAGATCAGGAAGCTTCTTGATTACATCCTTAACTTGGGCTCCAGGAAGGCAGCAGACTTCCCTGTGGGTCAGATCAGGGTGGCAGACAGTGCCCTCTGTTCCCCGCAGGTGGGAGTCTCCAATTACAATTACCCTTCTTTTTTTCTTAGGTGAAGAAGTCCTACTTCATATATCTGAGCAATTTACCCTAGACAGCCCTATCGGTGAACCCCCACCTGACTCTTCCTTTGCTTGGCTCTGATTGTCTAGAGCCCTTCTCTTTTTGCCTGATGGCCAGGGGAGGGGGCAATATTCTGCTCTTTGTGGAGCTTGCTGCTTGCCATTTAGGAAGTGACTCCACCAATCTATCTCTCTCTCCGACTCCCAAATACTCCTCAGACTTTCTGCTTCCTCCTGGTGGCTGAGCAGATCATTCACCTGTTCACACCTGACACAGGTGTCACCTCCACGGCCCTCCATGACAAGTGTCAAGCTCCGGCACTCTCCGCAGCCCGAGGCTGAACACCCACATGCTTGCGTGGGGCCTCTGTCTGGGTGCCTACAGTTTTTTTAACAACCTTTGATCTGGTTGCAACCATCATTGGTTCTACAATAAAAAGACTCTACTATACACAGGATAGTTTACTGCCCTTTTAAGTGCCTACCTGTTAACAAAAACTTGGCCTTTTGTTCTGAGGGCAGAGACAAGTTGCTGCGCTCCCGAAGGCTTCTGAAACCCTAAGGGCACAGTTAACAGCTCATTAACATTAACAGCTGATTAACGTTGTTTAAAATCCCCGCCGCTGAGGGTAGCTCTGCCCACGCTCTCTCGGGTGCCTGCCCCCAATCTGCCGGTGCTGGCTCAGGCTTGGTCGTTGTAGCCAGTTTAAAAAAAGCCCCCAAAAAGGCTCTTTGTCAGCCTTTTTTGCTTTAGATTCCTTCCCCAGTGCAGTCTTACCTGCTCTGAAGCTGGTCTCCACAGCAAATGCATATGGAGACCATCCATTGGATTTCACAGAAGCACATTATTGACTTCCTCAGAGCAGAATCATGTGGTAACTGATTCTCAAAGTTCATTCAGATATAGATTCATGCTTTCCAAAAAATTAGACCAGGAGTTACTTTAAGGTTTCCCAAACATTTCGGACAGCTGGAATGGAGTTTAAATTTGCAATGAATTTCACAACTGCCTAGTTTTAAGTAATTCCATATTTCTTGATGTGAGCTTCAATGTTCTTAATAAAATACAGTAACCTGTGATTCTGTGCTTCTTTGCAATAGCTATGCATGAGAATCTGCATAATAGCTTCATTCTTCTTGGGTTGAAATCTGTATTTTAATTTCAAGACATACAAAGAGATTTAATAAAACTAACTGATATATATGTAGGATTTCCCTTTTAAAATCAGTCAGTGATACTCTGAAACTGTTATGATTACTATCAGCTCTAAGTATATTTCTAAGTTTTTATTTCCTTGCTCCTTAAACTGAATACTTGCAATCCTGCTGTCCATTTATAAAAATAACATAACTGATCTGACAGTTATATTTTAGTTGTCCTGTCATTCATATTCAGATTGAAGATGATGAAAGTATAAAGTTTGCATCATTCTCCCTTTTACAATTAGAGATAGAGTATGGAATCTACCCTTCCTATGAAGTCCTGACTTAATCAGGACTTACAACACTAAAGAGTTGCCAAATAAAAGTTTTTTTCCTTAAGCCTATATGTTTGCATCAGATCAAAAGCAAAAATTAGCTGAAATAAGCAGGCTTTACACTGTCTCCCTCCAAATAATAACTTGCCCCATATTCAGCCTATTTTACCAAAAGGTTTTCAGTTTGTTAAACATCATGTAAGACTTGGGGTTTATTTACCTAAAGTTTCATACTACTAATACCACAACACTTTTTAACAACAATCAATATTACAGGCATATAGACAAAAAAGTAATCATGCACCAGTTGAAATTCTATGACATTTCATGTTTGTCTTCTTAGCCTCCTTCATATATGAGACAATATAACCTTTATCCCGTATATTTAATCTACATTTTGTTAGTATATGACTGACTGAGAGGTTACACAATTTTATTTACTAAGACTGAAAAAGGTTTCTATAAATCAACCATATGACTGAACATTCATGTCGGATGACCTTGTATTTGCTCTGAGCAGAAAACATCCTCCCATGTTGTAACAGTTGCTTTGCTGATGAAGGACTTCTTGTTAAACTAATGTGATTTTGTTGTGACTTCTCAGCCTGACCACACTGCAACAATTTCATATAAGTTTTGAGGAAAACACAATCACAAATATCATTGAAAAATAGACCTGTTTTCTCTATGGAGACATTTTTTGCATTCAATAGACTGAATTTAAATGAACTGCATTCAATCTGCCACTTTCCTTCCAAATATAAAAATATTTAAACATTTAGCTTTAATAAGTATCTTTCTAGAAGGAGGAATTAATTTAGAGTATAATTTTCTGAACATAAAAGGACGATATTCAAACCTGCCACCTGAAACTCAGTTAACTCAGAATTCATTATAAATGAAGTCAATGTTCCTTGAAAGGACTGCAAATATTCTGAACAAGCCATGACCCAGTTTTCAGCACACTTGTGACAAATTATTTTTGTGTTTAAATAAAAATAATAAAATTGCACAGTTTTGCATAGTTTCAGGGCAAAATTGAGGGGTCAGAAAGAGAAGAGCTGTGGGCTGAGATGGGTTTCACTTTACATTTTTGGAACAACCAAAACTCGAAGTAAAATTAACATGGTGAGTGCATAGAACCACAGGAACCAAAACCAAAGAAAAGGTTGGAAAGGAATGTTATTACAGCCTTTATATCTATCAGGGTAGCTAGGTAGTATTTGGCTCCTATTGTAATAGTATTTGAATTATGCATTTTCTAGCAATTTTTACATGTAATTCTCACCAGTGAGGCCATTACTGAAAGATTGTGTGTAATTCTGATGCCCATACTTAAACATAAGAATGAACCATAGTGTGGAAAATTAGTCTTAGAATGGCAGAACAGAAAATCTCAGTCTACTTCATTTATCCAAGAGAAACTAACTAGGTAGCCTGTTAATAGTTTATTAGTGTTTAAATGAGAAGACTTTCAATAGTAGTTTTGATGATTTTTTTTAAAATCTAAAAAGATAAAGAACTTATAGCTAGAAACGTAAGCAAAGACAAATAATAAATATATAAATAAATAAATAAATAAATAAATAAAATAAGTACATCTCTTATGGTGAAATTATTCCACACTTCAAGTCATTGAATGAAAAAGAAATATCCTAAATAATTTTTTTCATAAATATATCAAAAGGGGCTTAACAATGAAATTATTAAAATAACATTTAGTATAAGATTGTGATAACCTCAGTCACTATGCAATGAAAAACAGAATGGAAAAATTCCCACAGATGCCAGTATGTGAGACCAACAGATGACAATGTAAGCTGAAATTTTCTATTTCTCTGAATTTTCTAATTATTTCTTCCATTCTAGTTTTAATTCCTTCAAAGTTAATACAATTTTTCCTGCTCCAGAACATATTGTTTAACAACTGTCATAAACAGAAGTAGAGAGAGAAACCCCTGCTTTATCCATCAGTTAGATGCAGCATCCTCGAGTGCAGCACAACAAAATTTCCCTGTGGCTTTTTCATCCAAAACTAAAGAGAATTTGAGGAGTTAGATGGTTTATTGAAAGCAATCATCTTGCAAAAATATGCAAGTCATTTCCAAATACATTTTGGTTTTACTGAAAAACAATCAAGAATTTTGCTCTCACTCTCCCAGAATGCAGCATTAGTAACTAAAAAACAAATCCTCATCTACTATAAGAGGTACTCTACATTTCCAGAATCTGAGAATATTAAATCAAGATGAAGCCAGGACATAAAAGCTCTTCTAAAAGATGTCTGTTAGTGACCCATTTTTAGACTCAGCTCCTCAGCATTAAGATGGCTTTCCCTGTGTATTTTGCAATGAGACTAACTAAGGTACCAGAGGTTAACGTGGGACAATGATTCAAGTTATGCAGTCAATTGAACAAAAGTTCCTCTCAAATTAGTGGGAGTTCTGCTCAGTTGAAGGACTCAGATTTTGGCCCAGTAATAGAAGGCCCTACTCTAATTAAGTTATTCATTTTTAGCCCTAAGCATTCCTCTTCTTCAGTGGAGTGTGCCAAGAAAATTAAAAAACTTAGCAGCACAAAAGTAGTATTAAACTTTTAACAATGCTTTGCAATGACACAGGGAGGAATCTCAGAGCTATTCAGAAACAATGGCATGATCTGCAACTGGAGCCAGGGAATTAGCAGTATATGAAACTTACAGATGTGTTTTTCATTGGGACCACCCCCCGTTCTCATATGCTGAAGTTGTTCTCATGCCTCATGCTTAACCTAACCACTTAAAACTCACTGAAGTTACTGTTAGTTACATGCCAAAGGTTGTAAATACCCAGCTGGAAAGTTAGCTGTTTATTTCTTACATATTACTCAATTGCAGTTAATATATTTCTACTTTTTTTATTTAATTTCATTGAACTGTATGTTAACATTACTGCTTTGTCTCAGTTCACTGAATACTTAAAATTTGTCTAATTTTTCTTATGTAGATAGATCTCTGAATTAAGTTGGTCCAGAATATGTAACACCAAAGCATGAGAAGATTACTGTACACATTTAAACATCAGATATAATTTAAAACAAAACTACTTATAAAACTTTTAGACACAGTTATTTACATTGTTCAAGGATTATATTTTCTAGTTTGGGTTTTTTATAAAAGATAAATCCTTTCAAATTATTTGCATGGAGCAGTACAACAGTATGCTTGACTGACTTATATGTTTTTACTTGTTTGGTTTTTTTTCTTCCTCTTGGAATGTGGAGAGAGATTACTGATTTCATTCTTCCAGGCATATCTGTTTTGTTTTGGGGTTACATTCAGGAAAATATGTAGATCTGGAATAGGAACAGTGTATACTGCCACCTGAGATCTCCATCTCATGAAGAGTGCAGCAGATTATGACCCTTTAGGGATGAATTTAATGTCATCTCCATTTGAATGCTTGGCTTTGAGTAAGACTGCTTTCAAAATAGCGAAGTATGAAATTGGCAACATCTACCAACTTGTACTATTTTGCTAACTACATGAACTGTTGAGTATGGCAGATATATCTTGCTGCATGGCACAGTCCATTACCATTTAGAAGAGGGAGATGGAAATTTTTTTTACTGGTTGTTATTGACTTCATCCCCATCTATTCCCAGGTGTATCATTATTTTCATAACCATTTCCATTCTCTCTCTGACCAAGCCTCTTTGCATAACTAGTCCCTGAGCTTACCAGGTTAGCTGGTTAGGTTTTTTGATAGGCTTCATCTCATATACCAGTGTATATGTTCTCATGTGACTACTCATATGCAGAGGATTAATTTTTTATTGACTCAATAGAGCAAGGTAAGCATTTCTAGAGCATGACTAATACTTCTAAAGAAAGATTATTGAAACAGGTCCCAATATAGAAGTCCCAATCATATTTCATTGATTAAAGGGAGCCTAGGTGGTCAGCTCAGTTTTCAATATTTACGGAAGAGATATCTGAAGTTAGGCAAGATTCATTCTATCTTTCATGGCCAAATTACATGTGAAAATGACCATTATATAGTCCATAATTCAATAAAGGAACTAGAAGCATACAAGAAAATACCTATGACTATCCCTAATAATTTTTAAGTAGCAGATAAGGTTCACTAGTGACATATTCAAAATTTGTTGATGTTCACCAGCCAGGTCCAATCAACTAATCTCTGTACTAACAGACTGTTGACTGTATTAGAAGATTATATGTAGTCAACGGAAAGGTGAGGACAACATGACTGCTGGTAACTATTAGTTTAAGTTAATTTCATATTCTGACTACATATACACCGACCATGCTGATCTAGCATTCCCTGACCCTGCCATAGGCAAGCAGTCTTGCTCCCACTTTTGTGCTAGCATTTGCATGGCTACAGTGTCATCAAACTAATTCAACCAAAAAGTTACTAGTCTTTATCTGGATTATTTCTCTAAAAGTCAAGAAACAGGAATATGCCACCATTGTCTGAGGATATTTGAGGTCACCACTTCTGGCAGAAGCATCTACTTAGATCACCATTTAAGTGACTGTGAAAGCACAACCTTAGCTACATGCTGAGGGCTAATTCTCATTATCTTCTGCATTGCCACAGCATGTAACCACTCTTTCTTAGATTACTGCTAAAAGACAATGTAAAACTCAACACTGAGTGTCATTTGTTAGTGTCTGACAAGTCATCTGATAACTGGGGAATGATAAAAAGAGCACTTAAGTGGTGAAAACCTTGGTGTTCAAGAGTAAACAGAATCAGATCAGTGGAAAACTTCATTTAGAAGTGGGGTGAGTAAAGAAAACCTGCTGCCAGAACAACTCATAACATCTTGAAAACAGGAAGAAAATAGACAGAAATAAAGATCACCTTTTGACAAATTTTATATCCCTGTTCCAAAGCATAATAATCAAGTTTTCTCACTAAAGTAGTTACTTTTTTTTTTTGCTTGATTTATTAGAAATAACTGGACTATGCAAAGCAGATTTAAAAAAAAAACACAAAAAAAAACCAACAAAAAAAAAACCCAAAAAAGTCCTGTCTGAGGTAGATATATATCAATAAAAAGTTTCTTTAAATAGTTAAAGTTTAGCTACTGAAAACGAGATTTTATAATAAGACACATCTGAAAACTTTAGTACTAGGTAGTGTTTCCAGTTCAAACAATACTTTTTATTGTAGAAACCTGTGTATGAAAATTCTGGTGTTGAAGTGAAAACCGAGCTCTGTGGTAAGTATTGACTTCTAAGAATTCTCTCTTTATAGATGCTATATGAACATCTACAAAAAATATATATACTCAGTGCTATGCAATAATAATAAGAGCACATCTCATCCTTGCAAATATATATGCATATAAAAGAATGAACTAAGCACATAGATGTATCAATATGTTGCAATTGCTTATGAACAAGTGAAGCTACATCTCAGAAATAACTTCTATATTTAGCTCTCATGATCAAGAAATAAGTGTTAATTGTTACTAATTTATATCACAATACTGTTTAGAGTGTCCAGTAAGGCACTGTATGAACATATTGAAAACAGAGCTCCTGCTTTCAAGAGCTTACAGGATTAACTGTGACCCATTTATCATAAAGATGTTGATCCAGATATTCATAGGGATTTGTTTGAAACAGTATTTTAATTACATGTTTCTCAAGAACACATATCACTTCAAGATCTTCTAGGTAATATGCTGGTAAAAGAAAAGTTACCACACACACCCCTCTAAGCCTGATGAGGACCCAAGGGCTATTCAAAACCACTACAGCCCTTTTTGCAATGAATCTGAATTAATCAAATAATCCCTGCTGGTTTTTGTTAGTGTTTGGATAATCTAGCTTTTCTGCAGTATGCTGTTCCTGTCTTAGTAGAGGACTTGGAGTGAGAAACTTCTTGAGTTTTAATCCTGGCTCTGACACTTATTCTCTCTGTGGCTTTGGGCAAGGAGTCATTGTTCTATAGTAAAATGCTTGTATTGGCAAAATGATGAACTACTGTAGATGATCTAATAAAATTTTTCCATCTTTAATTTCTATGATTCTGTAATGCTAACAACCTAAGTTTCCACCTCTCATTTACAGAGAGGAGGTAAGTATTTACTTACCCAGTTTTCCTGCATGCAAAGGATTAAAATTATAGGACACAGGACTGAAACTACAATGCCTAATTCATATCTTGTTTAGTACCTTGTTAATCAACACATCCTGTAAGAACGTCATAACATAAGGCCAGATTGAATAGCCAGTTTTCCTTTCTATTAACCATTGTCCTAGATGGAGTTTATTGGAAAGCAACCACCAAACTAGCCAATAGTGGACTTTTTTTTTTTTTTTTTTTTTTCCTGGTAAAGCTAAGGAAAGAGGGAAAGTACAATAGCGTAAAGTTTCTGGAGTGATGCTTATGCCAATAAAATGACACAGTCATTGTATGAATGTCCGCATTCCCTGACTCTTGCAACCAGCTCAGTTACATCCACTGGTTTTCAACTGAAGATGGAGATTCTTACCGGTGACCCTAACTTGACATAGGGAACAGACAGGAATAATAGCTCCAAGATTAGGATAACCCCCCAAAAGTCCAATAAAAACATTATGCAGCTGAAAATTTCTAGGTCTAGAAGACATGCAGTAAAATGAATGGTCTTGCAGATACAATTAGCTTCATGTTAGCTTAACTGCTTCATTCACTGTTCAAAGAACACCAGTCATAGTATACATTGTACTCTCCTCTAAGGACTCCATTCTGCCCTTTTAGCAACTTTTTCAGTACCTGTAAAAGACTCAAATGTGGGATTGTGGCTGATAAGGCACAATAAATCTTGCTTTTACAAATTACAAGCCCATCTACCTAAGGACTTTCTCAGTTTCCTTCAACAGTGAAATCTGGCTTTCTCAAACCAGCACAGTGACAACTACTTATGGAACTTGTTGGTAAAGAGTTGTTTGACGAGGATTTCCCTCTCATTGTTTTAGCAAGTTATATTGTTTCTTCCATGACTTTTTTTTTTTCCTTGACCTACTTTTTTGAAGAAGCATGTCACCTAGGTTGTAGGCTCCATTGCTAGATACCATATCAAGGTAGATAAGGAAGAAAGAAGAGTGGTTGTTGCATGAACAGTTGCAATGTCATTGCAGTGCCAAAAAGTAGTTGGACTTTCTTTATTCTCCATGTGGTAAAGACCAAAGAGCAATATAAGGAATGCAGAAATATAGAGATAGCTTGCTATCATTGCAGAAGGGTATGATGATCTGTCAGATGAATACTGCAAGACAGTGATCCATCAAACTGACAGGAGTAAATAGGAAGACAAAGATGATTAATGTGTCTCTCAAAGTTACAGTGCATTTTGGAGTTCTTAATGGTACATCAACAGCTAGAGATTTACCCTTTGCAATCATGTGACTATCCTGACATGAAAATACTAGCAATGATGATACATTGCTTTTATAAACTAAAATTATGACAAGTTAATTTTCATTCCAGAAGAGATCTCATTGTCATTCATTGTCATAGGATTTTAATAAATTCAGATTACTTCTGTCAATAGACACTTGTTTCCTTAGTTTTTAACAACATGACATCATGAAAAATACATATAATTACTGTCATTTACAGCAAATATTGATGGATTTTTTGTGTTAAGCAATCAGGCCATAGTTGGTTAACCAATTATTACATTTTCTTAGAAATGAATGCATAAACCTCAAGATATACCACAGTTAAAAGTTATTTCAGTCACTGGAAAACAAGTGAAAGACATCTAGAAACATCTGGAAAAGGACATTTAAAAAAAATTTACTTCATGCAAGTCACAAGAAAATTATTATCCAAGCTAGGTCACTGACAAGAGATGTTATTAATGATCCCATTGAAATTATTAATGCATTTAGCAATCACTTTGCAAACTATAATATTATATCCTGGGAGAATACTGAATCATGCTGGTTACTTGGATGAAGATCAAATAAGCTTAGGATGAAAAGATCAGAAACTCTGAGAAAGTTGAGAGTACTTTGTGATTAATAAAAATTAAATGTCAGAACTACTTGATTTGCATTTAAGTCCACAAAAGAGTGTTGACTGGACTTTACCACATGATTCAGAATTACACAATAACTAAGGGCATCTCTGCAAACACAAAATATTAACATTCATAGAATATAAGCCTGAGTCTATAGTTATATGACAACTAGTACATATATATGGTACAGGAATATGGTACCACAAACATATGGTACAGGAATATTGCGTGCAGGAGATGCACAATTGAAACCCCTCTTCAGTTTACAGAATGGACCTTACTGTAACACTCTGACAATACATAACTGTTATGGCACTTTGCAGACAAGAATTACTTGCTGTTTACTTCCCAAGTAGTTGTATGACAAATAACCTATTTTTCCTATCAGACCATGTGATAATACAATACTGTATGCATACAGATTTTATATGCTATGTTACAGAATCTCAGCAAGACTTGATAAAATTTTCAGCCTGTTATTCTGTAACAATCATGATTAAAGAGTAAAGGTTCTCATTATATTGCAGACATGATATGGACAAGGAAAAATAATTTTAGCTATGAAATAAAACTGTATTCTATATGAAAGTGGTAAATGTTTGAAACTATTCTGTAAAGAATAATTTGGGGATAGTGAAACCTGCTGAGGAAATGAGTAGTGAATTAAGATGCACTTTTTTTCAACCCTTTTTAATTCATGTCTCACTCCCATTTGTTTTGTGTCAAACCACAGCATGGCTCTGAAACAAGCAATCACAAAGCAGCTTCAAGTTTCATCTGCCATTCAGAGAACTTGCAAGATAGCATACTTTCTGTGGTTACAAAGGACATGACTAGATGCCCTCCTGAAGTCTCTTCCAATGTAGAACACCTAAGTCAATGAATCATGTGCTACTGCAGATATATTAACATACTCTGTCACCTGTATGAGAAGATACATTTTCCCTATACCATGTTTTTCTCTTATTCCTTTACTTTCCTTTTAGGTCTTGCACCATACTTCCTGGAATCCTAACAAATTACATCCATCACACTGGAAACTTCCTTCTCTGCTGAAATGAACTTTCATTACTATTCACAGCCTTATCACCGGTCCATATATCTCTTAAATCCGACTACAGGTCTAACCCAGATTAGGCAAGTAGTGACAGGAATATATTACTCATCAAATAGCATCCCATGAGTAATTCACTTCCCTTTATCAATAAGTTAGGGAATGTCTATCAAATATTTGTCACAAGTACTGCAGGTCTACAACTACCACCATGACTGGAAACCTTTCCAACAGAAATTTTATAGAATGGCTGTACCTTGACCATTTATTTCAGCTCTCCTGATTTTAATGGCCCCTCAGGCAAAAAAGGAAGGATTATAGCATGAAAGACTGTTAGAATTTCATATCAGTGTTGCCTGTCATGAACCTATTTAGTGAATAGATTATTTCTGTCTGAAATATGAAAGAAAACTGGGAAATATAATTATTTAATTCCACTCATAAACTATATTTTAAAAAGCAACAAAATAAGTATTAATGTTTACATTCTCTATGAAAGCAACAGTGGGAACATTGTATTGTTCAAAGAGAAAAAAACCTGTTGCAGGGAAAAAGTACTATTCAGCAGTTAGTGAAACATACAGTTAGATGTTCTGTTGAACAGAGATACTACTTAATGACATACCAATTTTCTCAACAGAAATGAGTGCTGAAGTAATACTGGAACCTCCCCTAAAGCTCTCATACAAAAGACAAAAAGTAAAACCTCAGTTCTACAGGCATTTCCCTACTTCATGCATATATTTTCTACTCATACATTCTTAAATTATAACGAATAATCAGAGAAAATAATTGCATTTCTGTAATGACAGAGAACCTGCACATGCTAAGACAGTAGCATAATTTGATATTTATGAAATGCTTCTTTATTTATGAATCATCTGTCTAGAAATCTAATTCTCCCCACTGCAGTGTTTCATTTCAATTCTAACACAGATGAATAATGAACAAGTTTCCAATCTGGGCTATTTAAATTTGAAAAAAGGATACCCTTTGATGGATCCAAACCACCACCTCACCCAGCTACTGTATGAAGTTCTTGGTACTTTGGGTTATTTTCCTGTTTCTTAATTCAGTCAGAGGTTAAAATAGAAAAGCCAGAATCTGGAAAAGGAACAAAATGAAACAGGACAAGGGAATGGGTGTGTGAAATGTTAGGGAGGTTAAATAGCAAAAGGTTTGGATTACAGTGCATAATGAGGCCAGAGAAATACTAAATATTATTTTTTTTATATATTGGACAGAGCTGTGGGTGGGTTAATACAGAGAAAGAATAGGAGAGGCCAGATCTTGTTCCCACGGAAGTCAATGGCAAAGCATTCATTGACTTCAGTGGGAACTGAAGAGACCCATAATGAATGAAGCCAGACTTTTCTCAGTGTCATCCAATGACAGGACGAGAGGCAATGGGTGCAAGGTGGAGCACAAGAGGTCAACACAAGGAAGAACTTTTTCCCAGTAAGGGTAACTTACTGGAAGGGGCTGCCCAGGGAGGTTGTGGAGTCTCCATCTCTGGAGACACTTAAGACCCACCTGGATCTGTTCCTGGGTGACTTGGCCTAGGTGATCCTGCTCAGGCAGGAGGGTTGGACTAGATGATCTTCTAGGTCCCTTCCAACCCCTAATATCTGTGAATTTGTGAATGAAAATTCCTTGCCACAGGAAGGGAAAGGGAGGAGAACTCCAATAATAGAAGAACAGGGGTAGGGAAAATAAAAACTGAGAGCTGTGAGACCCAAGGTGACACAGTCGGAGGAGTATCTATAGCTAAGGCTGTCAAAGTGCTGAAAGCCATCAGCACATCACAGGACTGAAGGCCTGGATGAGATTCAAACTCAAAAGCCCTCCCAGTTTTGGCAATCAAAGATCCCAGAACTATCTTTGCATCATTAGTGATTTTGGAAATTATTTTTTCTAAATGTCATTCCCTGTCACCTTTGTTGCACAATAATTTAAATGCAGAAGCCACTGGGACAGTTTGTGAGGTAAGCTGTAATTGACTGTAGCAAACGGAGTAAGGGTAGCACCAGAAGGCTTCGAGCCATTGTATCTGACATCTATGGTGGGGGCAGCTCAGAGCTTTCAAACTGATGCTCCTGCTTTCAGTCACCAAATGTTAACACATTTCACTGACTCAGAAAATTTGACTGTGCATCTTGTAATAATTGGTGTTCTTCCTAAAGTCCTACTTTTTCTTTCTTTTTTTTTTTTTTCAGAAAAAAACCCCACCTTGATCTGAGCATATCTCAAAGCTCTCAGAAGTCCAGAGACAAATAAAAGGCAACTAGTCGTTATTCTTGGGGTGTGTTTCTATTTTTAGACTGAATTTCTTAATGTTTGCCTTAGGACCAGTTAACCTACTACCTCCAAGCCTCATAATTTTTTCAGTAGCTAGCAATGATTTGTTAAACTCACCAGCAAAGTATGTGTTTCCATTCCCCTCTAGTGGAAGATAAAAACCTTCTGCTACTACAAATTACTTTGTTAGCTCAAGTGCTAAACAGCTGTGCTACACATTTCAAGAACCCAGACCCACTGATTACACACATGAGGATCCACAACATTTTTCAAGACTGAAAGTACAGTGGGGGTTTTTTTAAGTCTAATATTTGTTCCTGTAATGTAATTTGCTTTAAGAAGTTGCGATGTGTCTCCCTTGTGCATATGTACATGAAAACAATCAAAGATGATATGGTTCTTCCAAGTGAAGCCAGATCTTGTTTAGTACATTATGCTCAAGGCCGCCCACTGAATGAGGAGAACTACGAGAGCTTTGTCATAAAATATAACATTGAGACTGGAACATGGAGAAGGCAGAGGGATGTTCTCAAGATTAGAGAAGTTGAAGCTTCCATGGGTAAAATGATTCTGTCTCAGCTCCTGTTGTATGTCTTAGGTGCTGCTGGGAAAGTCTAATAATCTGAGATTTTCTGCATTGGACAAGATGATTGCTTTTAGTTTATTATGCAGTATAAAACCATGCAACAAGTGTGCTGAACTCTTACTGCTATAACTGAGGTCAGTGAGACTAAAAAGGTCTCAAGATGAGCTCTGCACTTCACTTAGACTGTTCTTGCAATGTCAACTTGCCTACATCAGACTGGCCACTATATGTTCTTTCTTCCACTGTTTTAGCTATAGTCTTCCATAGTTCTGTGATAAAGATAATAGTATCTTCTGGACAAGAGTGTAACTAAAATAAAACTATTAGTATTTTTTAATGTTATGGACAGCTTGAAAGGACTAAAATAATGACAATAGGTCTTCATGTAAATTTGAGCCAGAAATTACTTCTGAGAATCTCCAACAACCATTTCTCTTTTCACCTTAATCTCCATAATAGTCTGTTACCTCATAGTATAACAAGTATCTAAAAACCTGCTTCTGCATCTTCACAGAGAAATATGTTACTGTAAAATACTGTAAAATTTCAATAATGCTTTCCTTAGCCTGATTTGAATCTAGAAACTCCCATCTATGTCTATTAAAAGGCTTACTCCCACTGATTTCTATTAAAACCTAACTGGCCAAGCAGGCAGTGCCTCTTTGTTAGATAATAGTCTAGTCAGTATGGCATTTCTCAGAGATGTAGGAGGTACAGACTGTTTCCCTCTTTTTCTGAGGTGAGTCATACTCAGAGCTTCCACACAATAGACTTTAGGAGAATGTGAGGAAGGCAGGGTAGAAACACAGGTTCCTTTTGAAACTGTGGAACAACATGGATCAATGCTGCCTATGAACGTTCTGGACAAGTTAGGCTCCAGGCAATAGTAGGGCCTGATTAGAAAGCGCTGCACACCATTGTAGGATTTTCATATTTTTAAAGGATTCCTTATTAGGAAAAAAGCAAAATATATCTTCCCTATCTTAGGCAGCAGCTCCTCACTCATTTCCTCCCTCATTCTCAACTGTTCTAGCTATTAACTTGGGGAATTATGGTTCACCTTGCCCTCTTTCTTGACTTTTTCCGCAGTGGAGTGGCTGTTAAGTACACATTTGATTCCTCTGTTAGAGAGAGATGGAAGTTAACTAAACCTGGACTTCTAACATGTCACGTGAAAGCTTAACTAGTAAACTACTGAATCACCAAGATCACCCCAACCATACCATCAACTTCATTGCCTCCTCCTCCTCCCCGCTCCTCCACTAGTCAAATTTAGAAATAATAATATTCCCTCTTCTTTACTGAAATCAAGAACAAGGTTGCCTCACCAAGGGTGAGAGATAGGGCTTTTTTTCAAAGTGCAAGGATGTGCCTTCCTGTACCCTTAAGATTCTTGAGATTCCATGGTGGAAAGATATAAACTGGACTTCTATTTTTAGCAACTCTCTGTGTGTAATTCATGGACAGCAGTCTACTCAACTTGATGGTCAATCCTCATAATCCTCTGAAATATATTAAAACTCCTTTTACACCATATACAAAGTCAGGTCACATAACACTAGGGTTTTGGAATCCAGTCCAAGGTCATATATGCATTTTGGAGTAATCCATTGACACTAATGCAAAAGCTCCATAGAAATATTTCTGTACACTGCAAGTTCTATATTCAGGACAGGTTATGGATGGCATATGATATATGATGCATAGGGTCATATATAGAAAAATCATCCTGTGAAAAACTACTGAATAAAGACAAAACTTCTATGATCACTCTTATAACCATTAATGAGATTGGAGCTCTGCAGGAAAAGTGGTATGTGGCTAACTAAAAGTGCTATGTAATTGAAACCTACATCATATTACATGTATGAACAGAGAGCAGATTTGTATTGAAACAGCAACTTAACATTTTGCAGTTCCTATGTTCTTAATATCCATTAGTAAGGGTTTTATTTTTGTTTTGGTTTGGTTTTATATCAGTTTAGAGAAAGAAGAAAAAATGTTCAAGGTTGATTTAAGGTTAACACCCAGATGTGGAACATCTCAATATGACTACTGAGTAAGAAACAGCCAACACAGGGTATGACCTGCAGGTCTTAGAAGCTGTCTTAGATTTATTTTTTTTTCAATTATTCAAAACCACAGAAGATTACCTATTTATGTCATTTAATACACTGTGATAGGGTGTTATACTACACTGATACTCTCATTTTACAGAGCTTTCAGAATGTTTAATGAATTCATTGGCCTGGTCTTGCTTTCTTTTTCAAAACTGTTTTTTACACAAGAGGAACTTTTGGATAGTGCAAAAAACATACATGAACCACATGAAACAGATTTTTAAATCTTCCCATAAAGTATTTTGAGAAGTCAACAGCAAGACAGCATACACTGTGATTTTAGTTTAAACCTTAGTACAATCTTCTTACTGCCATTACTTATGCATTTTAACCTAGTCCAGTCACTCGCCAGGCTGTCATTTTCAAATCAGGTGTCAATGATTTATGAGGACAGGCTGCAGGAGCTGGGATTGTTCAGTCTTGAAAAGAGAAGACTACGGGGTGACCTGATAGCTGCCTTCCAATACCTGAAAGGAACCTACAGGAAAGCTGGGAAAGGACTTTTAACTAGAGCAGTGACAAGGACAAGAGGAAATGGGTTTAAGTTGAAGGAGAATAGATTTAGATTAGAATTTAGGATGAAATTCTTCAATACGAGGGTGGCTAGACATTGGAACAGACCTACCTGGAGATGTTCAAGGTCAAGCTAGACAGCCTTGAGTAGCATGATTTAGTTGAGAGGCGTCCCTGCCCATGACAGGGAGGTTGGACTAGATGATCTCTAAGGTCCCTTCCAACCTAGGCCATTCTATGATTCTCACTGGTCATTATTAACTCTTTTTGTTGAAAGACCAAAGATTAAAACTGAGCCCGTGATGTATTATCAGATGGGAAATATTAATTTACTAAAGTGTCTGAACATTTGGAGTAAATTTGAAAACAGAACCATCTGTTATATAAACTAATGCAATAGACTCCACACTATTTGTATAGCCAGCCACTGTCAAATAACATTATAAAACCAAGTGATAAATCTTAATTCAAAATATGCTTCCACATTTGAAAGATTTGAGAATTTATTTTTCCTTTCTTGTTTTAATGTAAACTTGATGCAAGCTAGCAGAACTCTGACCTGTAGGGTGTCTAGTATTCACTCAGATCCCTATGGGAGGCTGTGGATGATTCTCATGGAGGTCAGTTGCAAGGCAAGTCATGTGATACAGACCTAGTCTGTGCATTGAATTCTTACTCTCATTCACACTATGCGTAAGATGCTGGGTCTGCTTTTGAGATGGGTATCCCAAAGTACTGAAATTCAAAACAAGGATTGTACTCATCTGAGACTAATCAAAATAATGTAAATAAATCTTTCCTGCAACCATGATTTAAATTATACTTTTGTACTCTATTCTTCTTAGGTTGCAATCCCTGCTAAAGGCAAACACCCTTTACCATAGTCAGCATATAAACTGACTCCAAAGTTTCCCTGTTTTTAATATGGAGGTTTCAGCTCCATGTGGCAGCCATCAGCACGTTTCTTACAAGATGTCAGGAAGCACTCTGTTCCTACAAGCTGGTTCAACATATGTAACCTGACAATTCCTGAACCTAGTGCTTCTAAATCTGCCCTTTCCTCCACTTAATGACATGGCAGAGAACCCTTCTTTTCTTTGGTTCATAAGGTCCCTGTCCAAAATACAACAATTGTTGTGTCATATTAGAAGAAAAATCCTGCCTTGGTAGTTGCTATGAAGATATTTTCTTTCCTCTTTTTTTTGTCTTTACAATATATGAGCTATAGATTTGCTAACAGGTACAAACAGTTCTTATATAGTTAGTTAATTATGAAACCCATGGAAAAAAAATGTGGGTTTTAGTAGATGAGATACTGCACATTAATGGGGTTTAGATTGCTTTGGCCCAGCTCAGGCTAACATCATGGTGATGTAGGCCAGCAACCAGATTAAAGAAGGGGCAAAACTTTTTTTTGCACTGTAGTGATGATACACGGTGAAAAAAAAAAGGAAAATAATGTGTTTACAAACTTCTTTCATTATTTCCTCCTCATCTTTACATGAAGATCAGTACATTACTTCCAAAGGCCTTTCTGCTGCTTTCAGATATCTTACCTGAAGAGTGACTAATTGTTATGAGCAAAAGAAGCAGTCTCTTTTTCTAATATGATACATCTGATTATATTAATTGGACAAATTCTATAAAACTTTTAGCTTTCAATGAAAGAACTATACTGTTAGCAGAGCTCCCTTTTTCTTTTCCTCCTAACTTTGCTTCTCTGAACACACCATAATCAAAGACTGATTAATCTATTCCAGCATTTGCCAAATCCATTAATCACTTAGACTCTTAATTCACTGTCCAAAATAGTCTTTGGGAATACAGTGTACAATTGTTTTTCACGTAGGGGAGCACTTTTTGTTGGAGTAACATCACTGGCAATCTGACCATGTTAATGATTAAGTGATTCAGAATTATATCATCTAGCCATTTATCTGCCCTCTGTATTTCACAATTAGGTATATATTTCTGCATTTCTAGCCTGCAAGAATTAGGCACATTCTATGTGAACTTTTCTAAAAGTTTGCATATTAAAATTCTAAATAAGAAAAAAATTGTCAATGGAAAACTACTTAGAGACATCTGTTTTCCCATCGATTTATTCAACAATTTCCCATTAGCATGTACACTGAAGGGAGAATAGGCTCTGCAGAATGCAATAAAAATGTGTTTCACTAACTAAATAAATTCCATTACATATTGTGGCAAGACAAATAAACAAACCCAGAAATTTACAGACAGCCACCTTGGCTGACATTTCAGTGAGCTGGAGCCTTTAGCAATAATTTTTGCTTAACTCCATCCTAGCAAAGCCCTATCTTTTCTCTCAGAATCACATTTCTCAACTCTCCCCTGCTCTCCTCTTTTAGGCCCACTTCCCAGTTTCTTTCTCTTTTTCTTTCCAAGGTGTGATTGCTTTCTTTGCTCCCCAAAGTCTCCTTCTTGATTGTTTTGCTCTGCTTTAATGAGTCCAAGGCTTCCCTCTACTTCAGAAATTGCATTTACCCTCTTGTTCCCAAGCACATCTGTCTCCTCCAAGCTTTTTCTCCTGTTCTGACCTTCCTGCACTTCAAGATTTTTTTTGCCAAGTTTATTTCCCCTCTTTCGAGTCTGTTTTTACTTCTCTACTTTTTTTTTCTACTTTCAGTACACTAAAACCATGTCACTATTTCTATTTTTTTTTGATAAGTGAAAATCGGAGAATTCAAATTTGTAACCACAATAAAGTCACAGTCACTATAGCATTTTTATCACCTTAGTATGTACAGTAAAGAAGGAGGATTTTAAAAAGTGACTCAATATAGATACCACTAAAAGCAATAGAAACTTTCAAGCCCTGTCTGTGATATCTCATCCATAGTCAGAAATTAATATGCAAATATTTAATTTTAATCTTTCAATTTATAATTCAATAATAAAATATTAATGTAATT
>JANHGL010019078.1:70941-86737 GCA_024611195.1 Ceyx melanurus | reverse complement strand
AAAATATTAATGTAATTATATATATTTATATAATTATGATTTTAAAATGTGCTATCACCTGTATGCTAATTCCTAAAAGTGTCTTGTCTTATAGATTGCTATTTCTTTCATGTGTACATTTCTTCTGCCTGTAAAATACACATTTCTACCTTATTCTTCACTGATGGACATTACTAAAAAGCTTTTACTATTTAGAGAACAAGGTAACTTGTCATAGGCTATTTGCAGGTTACCTTATATTGTACTTTACTGCCAACAAAGGAATTACTTTGTATCAGAGGAGAGGGTTTCTTCCCTGCTCCCAGTGATGCTAATAAACATTTTGCTGCTTAATTCACTAGAGGCAGGATTAGAATGTAGGCCAACACAAAAGGTATTTCTTATTTAAATTCATTACTCTCCTAGTGCTCTATATTACACTCCTTAGCCAAGCAAACCTCCTACTGACTTCCTGTATTAGGTCCATTTTTATTATTTAGCAGATTGACAGAACCAGAGTGGTACCATCTATTACTACCGGCAAATAACATTTGCATTCATCTTCCTCTTATTCACAGGATGACTCATTCTGTGTCGTACACACTTCATTTTTGATTTATGTAAGATGTACATTTTAACATCCTTTCTGAGACTCAATTATTTAATCTATTTTTGTCATTCTGTTCATTCGCTTATTCAAGTAATTTTGCATTAATAATCAGTCTCCATTCTTCTTCATTATTTAGTATTATTTGGTATAATGGAGTGTGTGCCAACTATGACTTCTGGATGAAGCTTATGAATGACTGACACATTTACTGCTGAAAGATAAAACATATAAAATTTCAGACAGTGAAAAAAAGCAAGATATTTGTAAAAGTACTATCTAGTTTTGAACATTATAATTGTGACTTGAGCCAGGTTAGTAATAACAGTATGCTTAACCCAGCTATTTGTATCCATACAAGAAATAAATATATTCTCACCAACAAGTCAATACTGAAAACTAGATATGTAGCTCTTCCCTATATTTTAAATATCTCATTAGGTATGTCACAGGGAATGAGAGGTGTTACTTTAGCAGAAATCTTATCTATGAAGATTAAAATATTAATCATTTCATATTTCAATATATGTAGTCTTCTTTGCCTATATGACTCTGAGCTCATGATGTTTGCTTTATAGGCACTGTATACTGTTTTCTATAAAAAACTGAATGCCAGGATAACAGCCAAAATTGTTCTCATGGGCTAGACATAAGACAGAATAGACTTTTTCCAACCAGCCACCTTAATGATACTTCTCTGCTACCTATATACCCAACCAATTCTTCACAACTCCAGGAAACAGGTCAAAGCTTAATTCTCATGGACTGTTTCACAAACCAGCATTTTGACCTGTTAGACACATTTTCTGCTTCTTTCAGTCATGACATTTTATGCAGACATACTAGTCTACATAGTGTGTGGAAAATGTGTGGAAGGTGTATTTCTTGAAAGTAATTTCACAGAATCATAGAATTGCTGGGGTCAGAAGGGACATCTGGACATTACCTATAAATCCTCTAACTATATCAGCCACTCTTCCCTCATCCACCCATCACCCTTCTGGTCTGAGCAGGATCAAGTAAAGCAGGTTGGTGAGTAATACATCTATTCAGGTTTTGACTATTTCCAATGATGGAGGCTCTACAAACTCCGCAGGCAATCTTTTCCAGACTTTGAACACTCACTCTCACTATAAAAAACTTTTTTTCTATGTTTGATCTGAATAGACTGTGTTTTAGTTTGTTTCTTTTGCCTCTTATTCTTTCACAAGATATCACTAAGAATGTAGCTTCACCTTGTTTACAACCAGTCCTTTTTACCACTTTGATAAGATCCCCCTGAGAGTTCTCCAGGTTTAACAATCCCAGCTTTCACTCATCTTCATGTCAGATGCTCCAGTCCCTAAATCATCATCATCCCCTTCACTGGACTCACTCCAGTGTGTCAGTGTTCTTTTTGTTTATGGGGGAGACCAGGTTCTGGAGTGGAAAAAGGGAAAGGGTCACCTTCCTCCACCCGCTGACAATGCTTTGCCTAATAACAGCCGAGGACACTATAGGACTTCTTTGCCACAGGGGCACATTTATTGCTTTTGGTCCACTTGGCATGAGGCTTGCTGCGTATGCACTCTGCACCTTTATCCAGATCATAAGTGAAGATCTAAAACATTTTTCTCCAATATTGAGTGCTGGAGCACACAAATAGTGACTACCCTCCAGCAGGATTTCATGCTGCTACCCTTTGAATCCAGCAGTTCAGGCAGTCTTCAATCCACCTCACTGTCTATGTTGTCCAAACTTTATCAGTTTGTCTATGCAGATATTATGGGAGACAGTGTTGAAAAACTTGCTAAAATACACAGTATCAGTTGCTCTTCATTTTTGTTTTTCTTTAAAACATTTTAAAAAATTTTAAAAAATTTTCTTTGCTCTCTGCTAGGCCTTAGGAATCTTGCCCAGCTGCCGTGACTTTTCAAAGATTTTTTTAGAGCAGCCTTGCATTGACATAGGCCAACTACCTCAGCACTCTTAAACTGTAATTTCCTCAGCAGTGTTACAATACATTTAGAAATCACTGTTGAGGCATTCCTGCAGCTACTTGATGTGCATACATGGAAAACAAGTTTTGAATTTTGTGGCAGATGTGTTTTATGTTGCACAGGTGTAGAATTTAAACC
This sequence comes from Ceyx melanurus, assembly GCA_024611195.1. Classification (NCBI taxonomy): domain Eukaryota; kingdom Metazoa; phylum Chordata; class Aves; order Coraciiformes; family Alcedinidae; genus Ceyx; species Ceyx melanurus. The sequence goes on along the minus strand of JANHGL010019078.1, from coordinate 84,034 downwards.
TACTTTGGGTTATTCTTTCATTATCTGTTCTCGGCAAGGCCAGTAATTACTTAGTCTTCCTATTCTCCCAAGACGATAGAAGCATCAACTGAGTTCAAATAATTAAATAAAAGCAGAATAAAGTTCATTTCACTAAATAGGTGTCATTTTTTTTCTGAAGTGTCCATTGTAGGAAAGGATTAGCCATGTATAAAGTCAAGAAGAAATAAGGCCATCTTGGCTACAGCAGGTTAAGTGTTAAGAAGGTAAGCAAATAATTTAATATCCTGTTAACAGACTTTCATTCCTCATCCAGAAAGTATAGAGATGTAAGGAATAACTATTAAAATCTGTAATCTTCATTATAATAAAACTGGCCATTATTGGAAACTGTCATTTGGCATCAAAAAGACTCTTATACAGTCAAAATCTATAACAAGGTGTCAAATTCACAACCCAAAAGAATAGAATTATTTTTTAACACAAACCTGTACAAATTAGCTACCTAAAAAAAGCTTTGTAATCCTTCATCACTAGGCTAATACAGACATCTCAAATATACACGTACTCAGAGCAGAGCCAAATACTTTTCTAAGGTATTAAGAGTAATATCTTCTGGATAACTGATTTCCACTTCCTGCCATATCACTGTTCCCCACATATCTATACCTGTTCATTCTCTGTCTGCTTCAACAATTGGAGTTCAAAACCCATTAATCACTCTGGTGACACCAAGGAAACCAGCAATGGTACTTACAGTCTTCTTTCCTATTTAAAAGCTATGATTCCAGTAAATACCCAATAAAATATCCCACGATGAAGAATAGGGGACTGATTTTGTTAATTATTGTATCTGTATATAAATCAACTCACTTTTTAAGTTCTACCAAAGATTTTTAGCATATTTAGAATATCTCTCAGTAAGGATTTAAACCTTCAAGTTGCTTGACAACTTATAATGCAACACTATATTTTTTTGCCAGTTCACTCATACAGAAACAAAGGGCAGGTCCTGTGATTTAGCTCAGCCGACAAACGGAACAGCTTAAACTGAGACTTTTTTTGCTCATGCTACAGGCTAATAAGACCCACTTACACTTGCTACAGTTCAGCTGACAGACAATAGTGTGTTAACACGCCATAACCTGATCTGAAATTGAGAGTGATAGAGCAGCACTAACAGTATTGGACCTTAACTATGCAGAAGATACAGGGCTTTCACTTCTATTTGAAAGTCCTACTTATTTTTGTGTTACCTGGAGTATTTTGTGGGAGAGAAGGTGTCACCCAAGATCTTAAATTAGCTAAAAGTTAGTAACTAAAGTAGTAGCCTGGGTTGCCCTCTGTAGCACAAAAGAATGAGTATGCCAGTAGCAATGCTACATATATATATATACACTTATAGCCATCTTAGAAATATACAGTGGCTATTTATTGATTGGAGATAAAATACATCTCCTAAAAACATTTACTCTTTCTCCTAGTTCATTTTTCTCCAGATATTCAATTCATATCTTTATGTTGAGGTATTACTAAAATATTGTATCTCTGTAATCTTTCTAGGTAACACTATTTGTAAAAAGTTCCTCACAATGAAGACTATTTCATACATCATGAAGATGTTACTATCACACTGTAAGCTAACAAACACATATTGATGTATTGAAGAGTTCCAAAGTGAGAAAACTATTATAAGTTTTAAGATCAGTGAATCAGTTCAATTAATTTTGAATATTCCTTTACTAATTTGAGGGGATTCTAGAAGTATTAAAGCTCTTAAGTTCTGTTTGGCTAAAATTTCACACAGTGGTAGCTTAAACCTTCTCAATGATCTCAGGATTAGCCTTAGCTTTCAAAGCTCATACAAAGGAAAGTTCTATAGTTCTTTCATCTGAGATCTTATTTTCTTTAGGATTAAGAGATAATGCATCTGGAACAACATACATTCATCCAGGTTTGTGGTTTAGCTGAAAGTCAGTCAAAATTCCTGTAATTGTAAACGACATCTGGCTAAACATACACTTGGGTCAAGTTTAGACCTCAGCCACTTTAAAGCACTGTGGTTAGACAGCATGCTCAACTTGACACCTTTCAAAGAGAGGAATACATGTTCAGTCCACATCAACACAACAAGTTAAAGTTACATTTTCTTTTTTTTTTTTTTTTCCCTGTGCTTCAACATTTTCTTTCATCAACTTTCAAGATATATTGTCAAAAGCTTTTATGGTCTCTGCATGGTGTTTGTCAAAAGAAATTACACTAAAGAAATGCTCAAACATATACCTGATGCCTCTTAGTGTCGTTCAAATCATAAATCAGAGTTTCAGAGAATTAACCAGTAGTTCCAAAAGTAAAAAGTATGTTGCACAACCTGAACAGGCAGTTGATTCATGAAAGGGAGAATAAAAAATAACTAGTTTGACATTAGAGAATATATTAGAAGGTCTGTAAATTAAAAAGCAACTAAAATTCAGATGTACTTTAACCAGGCTGTAACAAAACTATGGTGATACAGGTCTGCTTGCACCAGGTGTTTCATGTGAGACATCTTAGTGACAGGTCAGCCTATCTCATTCTAATTACCCATTTTCTTGTACAGCTGCATATTGACCTCTCAGCATTTTTTTGTTTGAATCTGAATGGAAGACTGAATGTCATCTCATAGATCCTCCAGGGCCTGGAAATGGTCAGTCTTGCTTCAGCTATCACTTTCTCTGTGGTCATACTGCACTAATCTGTTTCCCATTACATTTTGGGTTTCAGAGTCTTAGTATTAACAGTATAGAAGAAGAAAACAGAAAAAGGTAGTTCTTTATGTCATATTTACAGCTCTTTCCTACTCATTTTCATTTTCTCCAGAGCATGTTTTCAACTGCCTCCTCTTCCCTTTGGCTCCAAACTGAAGGTAACACCTACACCGTTAATAGATTGGTCATGGTCTTATAACTATAATGAACTCTTTATCCAGAAGGTTTTATTTCCAGAACTTTAACTTGTTTGTTCATTTCTATGGGTCACATGTGGAAAAGTCTGTAAATAAATGTACAGTAATTAATTTAGTAACCATATCACCTTCTGTTTGCATGATTTTCATTTAACATTCTCTTATTTTCTTAAGGAGAAGCTTCAAGTTCAGTAGTTTTTGTCATTAGGCATTTCCTAAAGGATTTTTCTGAAAGCTGGTCCAGCACTCTCTCATCCCACTTAGTGGACAATAAGGGAGGAGAATCTTTTGAGATTCCCCACAAGTGGCTGGCCACCAGGGCAGCAGAGTCATGACAATGACTCCAAGGAAAAATAACAAACCAATGTATTCGTTCTCCCTAATGAAACAGTCAAGAAACAGTACAGATAAAGCACATGCTTCTTAAAAACTTTGAGCAGGGCAGGGCTACACTACTGCAATCATTATAGGGGCATAAAGTCTAAATGAGAAGTGAAAAATGGAGTGTTGTCTTGATGATTCTAGGCCAGCTCTAAAATGTAGGAGGCACCTTTCTACCCCCTTTCTGCCTCTTTTCCATAAATATATACATACCCACTTTTCCTGTGGATATGTACATGGCACGTGGAACATTTACCTCTAATTTCATTTGTTTCCTCTGAAATTTTGTGCCTTGATTAATTTAAGAAATTTAACATGACAGAAGTTGGGCTCAAAGGAATTCACCGTGTCTGTATCGTCACTGGAATGAAATGTTGCTTTCCCCTATCCCTTGTTTCCATTTTCATTCAAATTGGACGGAAGAAACAGCCCTAGCAGATTCAGCTCGTCAGCTATATTGCTGGTAAAAATCTGTTTGGAAACCAGATTCCTCCACATGAAAATGTGTGTGTTAATTAGCCCCTTTTGTGTCAGCCTGTTTCTGAGCCAAGTCTGAAGAGTCATTTGAGGGCACCAAATGTCTGTTCTGAAGAGAAGCTTACGTGATTGAGAGTGTCATGACCACTTGAAAAACTTTCTTCAAGGATGAGAACTTTTCTGTTGGCAACAAGTTATCAGGAACATCTAGTCCAGCACCATCAAGGATTTTTCTGTTTATTTTAAAAACATGCAGACACTACAACTCCTTTTGGTTGCAGTGATACAGGGGATTCAAGGCAGAAGAAAATGTGCTCAAAGTCTGATTTAATGAACTAAATGCATTTTATAATGAATAAGTGTCTGGACTTAAGCCCTACAAGTTTACCTATCAACTCCTGCTCCATCCATAATGCTTTTAATCACAGAACAAAGCCAGAAATTACAGCTGTACTTTATGAATTTCAGTTCCTGTTAAGAAGAGTGGCAATGATCAACTGAGGGTTCAACACATTAGTAACAAAAAGAATGAAGTCCAGGGGTATTTGCATGATATGTGCCCATTTTTTAAGAGTGGACTTAAATATCTTCCCTTTTTGGCTTTTGTGGCCAATAAGGATAATCTAATGCAAATAATCCTGACTTCATTGGCTCATATAGAGCCCCAATCCTCTGGATTGAACTGGAGTGAGCAAGAAAAAACTAACTAATTTGTTAACAAAACCAGCAAGTTTCTTCATTCCCTTCCCCCACAGCAAGTTCATGATCTTACTCTGTCTTTTCTACAACTCGTCTCAAAAAGGCACAAGGGCTATTTTTTCTTATAACCAACCCAACTGCATTTCTGAAAGGACATTACTTCCTTCCATTCTCAGCAATTTCAGAGGCTGCCAGAGGCTGCCCCTCTTCCCAGAAGTCACTCACAAAGTCAACAAGCAGTTTACCCTCTAACTGTTTTGATGTTGGCCTGCCTTCCAGCAATTCTCAGTTGGCACATAGTCTCCTGCAGACTATAATCAGCTTGGCACATGTTAAAACAGCCATGCCAGGGCTAGGGCCAGAACGAGTCAAGCCAATTGCTGTGTTGCAGCTACAGTTTGTCTTGTTACAATTTCAGCAGCACACTCAAGACCAGATTCTCCAACTGCGCACATTGTTTAGCACTTCAAATCTCCGTTATGTGAAACTGAGAGCACAGAGGTTTTAATGTCAAGAAATAAACCTTAAGAGAGCTCTCCTCCAGCATGCTCTGAATGCTTTACACAGCTTAAATTATCTGGTCTCCTGTCAGCCCACCCCTGTATTCTGAAACATCTTCTCTAACAAATCATTGCCCAGCCTGCCCCAATCTCACATGAGACTACTTAAACCTCCTGCTTCTACAGAAGATATCTTCATTCTAAAACCCTGCTGAATAGGCAAAACTCACTCTTTTTTTTTTTTTTTTTTATCCTTTGGAGAAAAGATGTTCACAAATAGGAGACATCATGGCAGTTAACATCCAGGAGGAAGTGGACTACTCATAATTCCATGGGAGGGAAAAAGCGAGGCAGTTACCAAAGTCTACATTTGTGAGAATAAAGATAAGGACAGTGGAACATCTCTCTCATTCATATGGCCACAGAACCCTTCCCTCTAAGGCACAAGGACAGCCTTGGTAGTCAGGATCCCTATTCAAGAGAAGTAAACAATCAGTGCAGACTGAACTGGCCACTGCTAATAGGATTAAACACAGAGCAGCACTACTCCAGCTCAGTTTACCTGTCTGTTTATGGCAGTTCTATAGATACACAGCACGAGGGAATCCAGGCAAATTATTTTATGCACATCACCAAGAAAACAGAGGGAGCATCAAGAATATCCTCAACACTGGGCAGTAAAGTGACCACTAGGTACAGGTTTCCCAAAAGATAGTTGACAAAGTCAACTTTTGAGGTTGGCTTTTTTTTTGTAATATAGGATGTCTTATTTGCAGTCTTATACAGGAACTGAGATAATAGACATTTTAAAAATGAATATTATATGGAAAATTCAATGGTCTGTATGACAGAGAAGGCTAGTAGCACATACCCTTGTCCATTTTCTTCCACAAACACATGTTGTTAGGGGATGCTTTTTTTCTTAAATACTTTGAAAAAAACTTGTCACTTCATGGCTCATATTTAAATTTTCTGATTTTCCCTGATCAAACTGCAAAAATTCATAACACTATGAAAACATTCAAGTAAGGCAGCCTATCAAGGGCTGGAACATGTCACAGTGCTTCTGTTAAAGTCAGTGCTTAATCCACCTGTGACTAATATGGGTAGCCTTTTTACATAGGCTATGACTGTACTGGCAAAAAAACCATAACCTGCCTTTTGTGGACAGCAGTGTTCGAATTTAACAATAGAAAAAAAAAAAAATCCAGTCTGTCTTCCAGGTTTCACTACTTTTTAAGACTCTTTTTCTCCATGTAAGACAAATAAATTCTGCTTGAATTGGAAAACAGAAGTGACTTTTTCACTTTAAAAAAAAAAGTTTGCTGTGTACAAAAAAAATTATTATTTTGGCCTAATGCCCAATATATGTTGATACAGATGGTATATTTCCCTCATCTTCAAGAGCAGTATCTACCAAGATCTGTCTTCACTGCATTTCAGTAAACAGTGACAGTCCATGCTCTCCCTATAAACATTTTGAAGAACTCTGTAGCCCTGAGTGATCCTATATCACTCTTCACTTTGTCGGTCCACCTGCTTCACAGGTAAAGCCTTTGTGCTTTTAGAGAACTAGAGGAAAGCTCAGCAGATGACAGCTATTCCATGTGGCTAAGTTCCTTGTAGTTGCATCATATGAAAGTACCAAGGATGCTCATAGTACACTTCCAGAACAACCAAGACATAGTAGTTGATCAGAACTTGTGTGTTCTTGCTGAAGCAAAGAGAAAATGAGACTTGACTAGAAAAATGTGTGTACAGAAGGACATAGTCCTCAAGACACAATAACCATACATGCTTTACTTCTGGGTGGTAGGTTCACCTTGTTCATTGGAACCTCCTGCTTCCTTTCTCACTCCTCTCCAATCTTGTTAGTCATGACTAATCAGAACATGCAGTCAAAGGAAGATCACAGGCAACATTGAACAATAAGAAGGTTCTGTTATAGAAAGCAGCATGATAGGCCACAGAGAATTTGTGGTAGAGAGCAAGTATCTTTTTAAGAGGTACTGCAAGAAAATGTATCCCAAGGACATTCTGTAAACATGAATGGTATACTTTAAAATCATGGGATATTCACTGTAGTCTCATACATGTCCTCTGCCTGAGATACCCTTATTGGAGAGAGCCTCTGGAGCAATGTAAAGTAGCTACATAATTGCAGGAATCTAGAACCCATAAATAAATTCTTTCCATTCTTGAGTTTGTCCTAGTGCAGGATAGTCTCTGGGCCACCATACTTTTTCCCTTACACAGGAAGAAAAAGCCACAGAAAAAAGTATTTCTTACAGCCCCTTGTAATGACTAAAGATCTTTTCCATCTAGTGCTGCAGCAGAGATACACAAATATTTGACCACAACCCAAGATCCCAATTCCTTTCTTTCCTGAAGTTTTAACCCTTAAGATCAATGTTTATTTAACATGAACAAGCCAGGACATGTCTGTCTAATGTAAGTCCAGGAAAATGTATGCATCTTGATGATAAGGCATTGAAAGTCAAGTATCTCTTGGAGGAACCTTTGAAATATAAGCAACTAATAAAAATGACTGGGTTTTTTTTTGTTGTTGTTGTTTGGAATTTTTTGAGGTTTTGTTGGTTGGTTGGTTTCTTTTGTTACTGTTGTTGTTAATATAGGTCACTTAACCTTATGGTTTATCAGAAGTCAGTCATTTAATGGTATGCTAGAATCTGTGTGTGGTTTGCTTTCTTTTTTTTTTCATTTTGATACTTTTGGTATTAGCTCAGTTTTAGAGTTCCTACAAATTTACTGTAAAAGATCTGCTTGACAATGAAAGAAGAAGTTGCCAGCCATGCCAATTATAGTGATTTTGTGGTGTGGGACTTCAGGCTACTTGGAACTAAAGGTCCATGCCAGAAAAAGAAAATGCTTTTCTAGAAATCTCTGTTTCTTTCACAATTGTATTCACATATCAACTCAAGCTATGGCTTGCTAGCATGTTATCTAAAGAAAGGGATTATGTTCACATTAGGAATTTTCTGAGTAATTGATATTAAGCAGGAACATAGAAGAAATTATTTGTTTTTTAATCTTTTTATTTTGCCTAGGAAAGTAACATCTGGAACAAATAGAGCCTTTAACTGATTATCATTAAGACAATTGTGTTGTGTTCTCAAAAAGCTATTAAAAAGTGTTAACATGGTTACATCATGAACTTCAGCTGGTTCTTATAACACATGAATCAACTCAAACCAAAAGTGTTCGCATAATGCATATTTAAAATACTGCTTTGTAAAACATGATTTTGAGATCATTTTCATGTATAACACTTACCAATTCTAGCAGTTAGTTTGAGGATAGAATTCACTACTTATATCACACTGGACAGTATTTCAGCATAAATGTAAATATGTTTACAGTTCTGTATATAGTAAGTCACAAATTAGTCTGGATAGAAGAGACAAAAGCATGGTTTTTTTCTTTTTATCTAACCATTCTGTATCACCTGTTATTCAAGCACTGCCTTTAGAAAATAACAGATGATCAAAATCACATACAGACTTCATTAGTTTGAAATAAATTAATAAATATTCATAGTTAGTATGTGTCTTGAAGGGTCTGTAAGAATGTTAAAAATGTCTCCCTGTATAGAGCCCTAGCAGAACATGACATTTTTTTTTCCCTCCACTATGCACAGCATGGTGTATCAGTGCAAGACAGGAAGGGAAGGAAAGGAAAGCATAACCATCTGTAACTGCAATGATAAAATCAGGGACCTAGGTCTTACCATAAACATCTGCTAAAACCTTCTCTTTTGGCATCAGTGTATGCCTTCAAAACTTAATGGTGAATAACAGCATCAGCTACACTTTTTTTTTTTTTTTTTTAAGACAGACCTTCTTGATAGAGCTTCCCAATTAAATTATGATAATGCCTCTAATAAGTTTATCATATATGGTAATATGATAGCCAAAGACCTTGCGTCTGCTGAGCTACAGAAGGATTTCCTGTTTAGAATGAAGACTGCTCTAGACTTCTCAACTCACCTGAAAGCCATGAAAAACCCATAGCTGTTAGGAAGAAATTAGTATACAATGCATCTGGAAAATGCCAGATCTTTATACATACAAGGTCATGTAACGGTTGCCTCCAGGAAGACTGAGTGCCATTAAAATTATAGGAGGATGTTTTCCAGGCAATATTTTGTCAATGAAGTTCCTGTGTCTACATATGGACAGTGAAACTAAGTTCCAAGTTCCCCCATTGAAGTGGCATCTGTCCACATACTGAACATTGAGTCAAGACCTGAGCACACACCCTGTGTTGCTTAGGTTGCTCACCCTGTGGCATGTAGACAGCCTCCAAAAACACATTGCTGCCAAGTATGGCACCAAACACAACACTACAGGTTGTTTTTCCTGACTTTGGGGACTATGTACTGTGTGCAGCCAAGGTGAAGCAGTAATTTTACTAAGTGGTAATGAATTACCATGTCTGTGTGAGGAGAAGTACAAGCAAAAGGAGTGTCTCATGCTCAAAGCCCAGGAAATTACACATTTGCTATTCAGATGGATGTTTTGCAAGATGGGAAAGTGGTCTTGGAAATGTCAAAAAAAGTGGCCCTGAATCCATCCTTCTTTACCTCTAATTACATGACAACAGTTTTTTCCCCCAAATAATTCCTTCTTCATTCAGGGAAAAAGAATGAATGTACAGTGGGGTCTGATGAAAGGGTTCAGGTGCAATGATAATTATTTTTTTTCATTTAATGGGTTTGATTTTTCAACCATAAAACCCCCCTTTTTAATTTAGAGGGATGGGCATGTTATTTTTGTATAGTAACAATGTTAATTGTTCTTCTGATTAGAAGAAATAATGTCAAAACAGACAAATAGTTCAGTAAAGGTCTGAACTGAACAGTCAATTCACATATATTTAAATATTACTAGAATCATATATACCTATCACAACAAAAAGTAGACAGAAAAGCACCTAGAATGCTTTTGATTCTCTAAAAATAATATGTTTCTAGAATAAGAATAAAATTATTTAAATTTCCATAAAGATTAGAAAAGAAACAGAAGTCTGTCAGAGCACTGTAATCTTCTACAAAAAAGATTGAAAGATTATTTTTAACATTAAAAAAAAAAACCTCGAAAAAAAACACATCAAAAAACAAATATCTGATTCTAATCCAGTATGTTCCAATGTTGTGAGATTCTATGGCCCAATGACTAGTACATTCAATCTTAGGGCTTCTAATACTATATTAAAATATTCTGATCATACATGACACAAAGCTTGTGTCTGTATGAATTTGCCCAAGTTTTGACAAGTTAATTTTCTACTTGCAATCTTTATGCCAGCTCACAAAACAATTCCCTGTACCCCTCTAATGTTATGAAGAATAAAATACCACGTCTCCTACATCCTACATAAAGCCACATCAATGTTGAATTCTGCTCTGCCTTGTTCAGCTGAAATGTGATCTTGTGTTCACAGCTGATCTGGCTTAGACTTGTGTTTCTAAATAAACCAGGATTATATAGATCTGGTATTAATGATTACAGAAACATTAAAAAAAAAAAAAAAGTTACAAATCGGAATAATTCACCAAAAGACAGATAAATATTAAAAAAAAAGCGCCAACTATATTGCTAAGTATAGGTAGATACTATGTTTTTATGTATAAAATTTATGTATATGTATACTTAGACTAAGCATTATCTATGAAATTGCTTCCTATACATCCCAAATTACACATAGTTAGCCACTGATGTCTGCCATCTCATGGGATGCAATTCCCTTTCCATGTATATTTCACTGTTTTCAGATATATCACTTCTCACTTCCTTAAGTTTAAATAAAATTAATGTTTAAGAAAACATTGCTTTCTTAAACAGCAATGAAGAATAAACTTTTATAATACATTAATATTAGTATTATACAAAGAACAATCATTCCAGAAACAGTTTTGCAAAGAAGGTCTTTGACAAGAATACTCGTGAATGGTGTAAAATAAAAAAATAAGAAAACAAGTAAAAGGAAGCATCTGTTGGGAATTCTTCCAGCTATGCTTAACGCTTTTGGAAGATGACAGAGACAGACTATGCACAGGGCTAACACAGTAACTTGTCACTTCTTATAAACATACAGAGGTGTTTTTTGGCCACAACAATGTTTTCCAAAAAATGCATAACGTGGCTTGCTCTGCTTTCTCTCTGAGTCTCAAAGTACATTACAGACATTTCAGAATTATTATTTCTGTTTCACAGATAGGAAAATATGGAATGGATTGGAGAAATAGCTGAAGTGGCTCACAATAATTCAGAGGTAGAAATAATAATAAGAGCCAAGTTCAACACAATTGTATTTAAGTTCTGTTAGAGTTTAAAGATGCATCTATCTTTGTTTTAGTACATTCACACACAGGATGCCCTGAAATCCAAAACAGTAGATTTGAAAAATCAGTCTTAATGTCTTTAACCACCATTACCTTTCAGAAAACCTAACATTATTTTGTCATCGGACATGTTTTTATCAAAGACAAATCTAATGAAAAATAAAGGTTAAAAGATAGATCAAGCTTACTAGCAGGTATTGCTTGGGACCACAGAATCCATACATCAGTTAAGGCAGATTCACTCCTTTTTTGCAAAATGCATAGCCTTTATTCTCTTATAGTCCAACATACTTGGTATTCTAAAATTAAAAGGGGGAAAGGAGAAGTTATCTGGTCATTTCATTAGAAAATATAATTTAAGACGATAGCTGAAGAGATAGTTGAGATATCCTAGGGCTGCAGTACAGATTGCAGTCTAAGTTTTAAATACCAATTAAGTCTTCATTAGAGAGAAGAATTCACAAATCAATATAGTTTTTATCTGGGGCAACTTTATAATTCACTGTGTTATTCTTAGTAGTTCAGTAGTTAATGGAATCATTCAATAATGTCTTAATGAAAGTATAAGTTGACCAAAATCTAAAAAATTATAATTGAGGTCATTTATGGGTTTGGGCTATTTTTTTATTAACTTTTAATATTTTGATAAACATAAACCAGAGTATCATTGCAGATAATGGGCCAAACTAGAGGTGACCCATCTCTCTGCAAATTCTATTTGAAAATGAAAATATCAGTAACAGGATTTAGTCTTTGAAGATGCAGAACATACTGGCTTCAGTTCGCAAAATATTGTATAAATTCTATGAGATAAATCCCTTCAGTGTAGTAAATCATGGGATTGAAGAGAAATGAACCCAGAAGAAAGAGTTCTAAGCAATACTATAGGAGCCAGATTAATTGTACATTAAAGAAATTAAGAATGGACTAAGCAGATATTCTTTTTGTTTAGAGACATTTCATCTCCTAATTGTGTTTGTTTATAAATACAGTCTTCAGAAAGTATTCCTTATTGTAACCCATGAAAAAGCTCTTCAGGTCAAGATAATATAGGCATTTTTGCCATGTGCTCACACTGTTTGCTTTGTATGGAAATATATAACCTGGTTGTGATAAAACTTACAGTGTTCAATCTATTATCTTTTACAGCTCCTTCTGAGTCAGCAAACAAAGATAAGTAAATTAACAAATAAAAAATCACACATATGAATTAGTATTCATGTGTCTAATTTATTACTTTTACCCTTGAGATGACTCCTGAAAAAAAAATTTATATCCCTACATCTCATCTATATGTGGATGTAAAAGTTTAAGCAATTAAAAGAATATCTGAGGCCATGCATTTTTCTTCCTGTGATACAGACATTTAGGTGAGTCATGGAAATCTTCCTTCATTTACCAGGAAGCTGTACACATGCATGTAAACACCAGCCTATCACAATTCCCACTTGTTTTGCCTTTTCTTCTGTGCATGTAAACACATAGCTTATGCAGTCATATTTCTCAATTTTCTCTCTTTGTTAATTCTGATTTTTTGCTTCTTTTAGGATTTTTTTTTTTAAAAAGTTACTTTTTGGAGCAAAGATGATCTATTCAGAACTGAACATTAGGACATGGAGAGCAATATTATAGAGCTAAAACTGGGAATTTCCAGTTTAATGGAAAATTCTGGTATTTTCATTATTCTGAATCAGAACAAACTATTTCAAAATTTCCCACAAAACAGAAATTAAAAAAAAAAAAAAAAGC
>JANHGL010019078.1:24606-70717 GCA_024611195.1 Ceyx melanurus | reverse complement strand
AAATAATTTATGTATATTTCATTTGAGTAGGAAAATAATATCAATATTTGGTTTTGGGTTATTTTTAGCAGCAACTGCCTATAAAACATGGGAAATAAAAGCATAGTAAGAAAATGACATTCAAAACAGGAATTACTTTAACTTACACCATATATTTAAATTATACAGTACTTCATTTGATTCATCACAGCATTCTAACTAGACACTTTCCCTCCATCCTATTAGCAAGCAATAAACTTCTTGCCTTCTTGTGATCTTAGAAAAGCTATTATCATTACTCCACACTATACTCATGCATCCACCCTGGTCTTGGAATACTGATGTTTACCTGAATATGAAAGGTTTCAATGTACTTAATCGTCATTAAATCATGAGACTTGCACTTTCCCTGTTTTGCCCAACTGAGAAACCGCCTCTCATGGCGCTGCACTTCCCTTGTTGTGTCTTAAATATTGCCAAAGTAATAACAGTTCAAATTGCATGCCCTTATCCCTCCCCATCAGTTTTGTTACTTGTTTTTCACATAGTGATGATGCTATATAGGCCACTAAAAGGTGGGGTTTGTTTTTTGGGTTTTTTGAAGATTTCATTGACTCAAGTGAATTAGAAAATAATTTATTTCTTGATTTCCTAACTTCTGATTTCTATAAAGGAATTTTCCACCATATACTTACTTATCACTAATTTCAACACAACATTACATATTAATAAAACACACCTTTTCACCTCCTTCTCCAGAGTTATTTCTTAGGAAAAAAACCCAAAACATTCTCCAATAGCAGACACATAATATTTTACAAATAATTCACTAGAGACTATAAGAGCTAAACAATCATTTGTGTGTTTCAGGGAATAATACTAACATTGTAAATAACATTTTATCTTATCCAAAAGTAAGCAAGATGATTTATGAAGCAAATAAAAAGAAACATCTCCAAACCGAAAGACCTTAAGCTGGAGGCTAAATAAAGGAGAATAAGGAAAATATAGTCAGATTATGTTGAAATTCAATGAAAATTGTTGTGGTATAGACCTTAACAATCTCATCACAAATGGATCACAAAAACAGTAAATGACAGAGGACAGAGTAATTCTATTTATGAATAAACCAAAGGTAATATTCAGGCCAAAGCCTGAATCCCAGATCATTATGCCAGAAGAAGACCTTATGGTGGAGTTCAGTTACCTGCAAACATTGAAGACCATTTGAGATGCCCTAAACTATGTAAGGAATCTAAATGAGGTCAGTAGATAGGAGACAGAGACTTATGGGAAATAAGTATCACTCTAGTGGAATCTGGGGGAATGGAGGATACCCACAACACTAAAAATTATGCTAAATACCAAGATTTAGGCAAGTTAATAATATATTTTATGTCCAACATAATGACTGGGAGACCTCAAAAAAAATCCCACAACAACCAACCAAACAAAACCATAAAAAACTACAGGTCCCATGGGCTCAGTGAAATCAACTGAGTCAACAAGGTAAGGGGAAGATTGATAAGACATCAATCCTTCTAAAGGATCTTATGATTTTTGGTGGGGATTGGAGAGAACGGGAACACATTATCCATGGCATTTAATACAGGATGAATGCCCTTAAAACAACATAATAAAAGACAATCTTGTTTCTGCTGTTTTCATATGATGAACAGCTGTTCACCAGCCACTGTGTTCATTGTCTTCTCTCATCCTGCCTAGCACCATGCCCTCAGGCTTAGCACCCTCTCAGGTGATATCTATAATGGCTCTATCTAGGTTCCAGAAAACTGACAATCTCAATGTAAGACATGAAACAACAGTTATAGGTAACAAATAACAGCATATCGGTAAGAGTGATCTAATATAGAAGAATGCAAAAGGATAACATACTGGTTACCTTGCAATAGCTCAGATTTTTTTTCAGGCATTGTGGCAACATCCCTACCTTTTAAGGAAGCATTTAAGGAGAGATAAGATATATATTAATTAGTATAATTAATAATTTGTAGTTTTGCTGTATTTTAAAAAAGGGAGTTCTCAAAAAAGCTGATACACGAGCTCTACAGAGTTACAGCCTGTTAGTGATATGGGAGTATTAAAGTGCAAAAGATGAGTATCAGAATACATACATTACTAAATATCTGATTATCTATCTCTCACATTTCAAATGCCCTTGTGGATATGATCATCACTGCAGGTGATACTTAAGAAGCCAAACAAAGACATATATGTTATTCCCTTATAATATAGAATATCTATAACATTCCAATTCCTGGACATCTTTTGAGAGTATTTTGATAACTACCATATATACTCTGTGGTTTACAGGTGCATTTTATTCAACAGAATATATATAAATGCATAAGCACTCAATCATAAATTAGTAATCATAGAACTATTTATTTAAAATGGTTTGTAAATTAAAAGCTATTATATATTTAACAAGGAAGAAATTAAATGTCCATTAGTTTAAGAGACTGCTATAGTGACTGGAATATTATCACTGTGTATAGAAGCTATATTTTACAGAGGTAGTGATCCCCAGATTAATATGTCCAGAGGAATGTGCAATTTTCTAGAAAAAAATAAATAAATTACTTGGCAACAGTATGTCTAAAAATTACTACCAAAAATCTCTCTTGAATCTTTTCTGTTTTCCTACATTTTCACAATACCATTTTAAAAACAAGAACTGATCCTGTGGAATGAGGAGAGGTGTTCAGAATGACTCCATGGAAAGCAACAGGATTGGCAGTTGTATAGGGACACAATGATTCTCTAGTTACCCTGAAAGCCAAAAGTTGCATATTCTACTGTGTGCTCCATGACCAGAGAGATACCTGGTGAAACCTAGGAGAAAGAGTGAAATGGGAGGTTTGAAGCTCAGGCAGTGTGGAAGTCAAGAATGAGTGGATTGCTTCTGTTATTTATGAGGAAAAAGGCAAAAGTATGTGCACCTGTCTTTAGCATTGTAAAAGCAAAAAATGAAGAATATCAGAGCTTTGGTTATTTATCTCCTGACATTCTTCTATTAGGCTGGTGAAAGAAGTGATATATGAGCTACAAGTTGCAGCAGAACACATCAAGATATGTGTAGAATGCTTCCACTATTCAGTGACAATTTCAATAGAGAGGGAAGAATAAAACAGACCAAAATATTAAAATGCAGTATCTGCAGTACAAATAAATGTGTATTAGAATACTTGAAAAAATGGGTTTACCTGAACTAAAGACACTTAACTCAAAGCTTCCTGTGATTCTGCCATTGTGCTGAATTAGAAGCAATCCCTCCCAAAGATTAATCAGCTTAGCTAACTATACACTGTTTAAAACTGCACATAACAGAGTATTAGCCATTCATAGAGGATACAAATAACTAAATGTGTCCTTTCTGCCTGGCAAGAACCATATAGTTCAAGGTGGAGCTGAAAACAGAGAATGAAACTGGGCTAAAATGATCTCAATTGTTGTTTTCAATTGTCAGTGCAGCTAGCACCGCAGCATGCAACTCTCACTTGAGTGGAAGTGGACAAGATTCAAAATGCATTGCTCTAAAACAGCCTTGGTGAAAATCATGCACTGTTTGTTAGATGTATTTGGACTCTGGAGCTGTGGTCTCCTTTAATCCTCTCCTTTTAAATGCCATCTTCCAAAACCAAAGGGTTACAAGTACAAATTGTATCTATAAAACAGCACCACAACTTTATTCTCAATCGCTAAATATTGAAATGCAAGCATACATTATAAATAGAAAAACAGCTGGCTTGGAGCACATTGGAAGCCACTAACACAGTTGAGGGATTTGAATGACATCATAACCCGTGAGAGCATGTTGCCGGCCAGCTGGTGTTATTTATAATATACTCATAATTGAGGAAAAATAAAAAAGCAAAAGTTAGGTATTGCAGACTAACAAAGTTGATTTCTCTCTTTTCCAGTGTCATTTAAACTGTTATCAAGAGTAATTATGAAGGTAACTACTAAAAGGGGTGGGAAATCACTTTATAATTACAATAGCACATTTAAAGTAAATGTCATGGAAGCCCCTCAAACTGGGCTACTTGTGTTATTATATGCATAGTACTGTAAATTCTAGGAAGTGATACAACTTCTGTGTGACTGCTGAAAGATCACAGAGCTATTTTGCCATATTTACAAGTCTTGATCAATAATTCTGTTATTTTTAGCAAATTACAAATTGCTATTTTAGGGTTAACAACAGAGAGAGTTGAAGGTTTTAATTGTTACTCAGCATATAGGTGTGCCAAGTTTAACAACGTCAAGCTGGATTAGGAAAAAAACCCCGATGATCAACTGCCTATCCTTCTATAATATATAGCTGAAATACCTGTGCCGCTATATATATATATATAAAATATGTGCACATATAAAAAGGTATGTATATATACAAACAATACCCTTAGGTATATAAGTATTTATTTATTTGGAATGCAGACACACACATAAATACAAATGCACACATAACTATCTGAAAGTTAACCAGGATACATTTTCATATTTTTCATGGCAGCAAAAGCTTTTTTTTTCTGCTAACCCCTCAGTCACTAATTCACATTCTTTTAAAGGGAAAAAAATATGCTTCTGTGCTCTAGTTTTAAAATGCAAAGGTATGATGTTATTTGTCACCATGCCCAAAAAAGTCCTTACTCTGTAACTTTGCCAGAAGAGGGAGAGAGAGAGAAGGCAAATGCTCCCCCAGCTGTTTCCTGTCTACAGTGTCTGTGTAATGTAGATAAATGTGAGGATTTTCTCTAAATCCCTCTTCTGTTTGCTAAATCTCACTGTCACTGCTAAAATCAGAGCAGATAGAGCCTGCGCAATGGAATAAAGTCCTCAATATTGAAATGTGACATTGCTCTCAACATCTCACATCTCTCTGGATTTCTTTTTTCTCATCATTACTGCTAACAAATTCATTTCCAGACTTTGCACTTTTAAGAAGCAATGGAAAAAATCAACAGTCTTTCAACACAATTAGTTAAGTGCTGCTTTTGTGATTTCTTGAAGGTAAATCTTTATTACTATTTCAAATATTTTTTTAGCTTTATTTTACTGTGTATTGTCTGCTTCTGATTTGAAGAGTATTGTGCACTTTTCAATAACATTATTTTAGAACTGAGAATTATTTGTAAATTGCTGAACATGCAATTTTGTGTGATATGGAAAATGGCTGTATGTAAGAGTTGCAGTTACATAGATAACTGTAAGGGTAAACTATTGCAGATACATGTGTTAAATTTCACTTCTATTCAGAGAACTTTGCAATATTTGAGTTATGTCATTATTAAATGATCCAATTGCATCATTGTCTATATTGTTAATGAATGCTTCTGAAAACAATAACTTTTAGCTATTTTCTGCAGGTGCAGAGTTTCATAGGGGGAAAAAAAGGGTATTATTCACATGTTAAGTTTCTGCAGTTTTATTATACACAGAGATAAAATGTTCATGCTTTCACAGGGAAACTTTTAAGGGATGTTGTCACTGCAGCAATTTTCTGGCAGCATTGTAGCACTTACTTGTCTTTGCTTTCATAAATTAAAAGTAAATGTGAAGTTCAGTTTGTTTTCTACATTAGAAACCAGCTGCGACTCTTGCTGACCTTGCATATTTGTGTAGCTTAAGCAATAGTACATAAAGAAAATGGAAAATCCCCTACATCTTCATCTCCAAGTTTTCCCTTGCAGGGAGGGCTGTTTCAGGAAAGTTTGCATGTGAAGTTTCATGTTATGACTCTATAATTTCTACACAACAATATTAGCTGTCTTAAAGTGAATTTTATTTCACTAGGGGCATTGACCTCTGTTTCTGTCGGTTGGCCCTAGTTCAACTTTCCATTGTTAGCAAATTTATATCCTTCAAGAACAATTTTTTTCTTTAATATTTTGCAAGGACACTTATAGAGTTGACAGAATTTTCCTATTTTAATTGTTTAGGGCCTAATTATTTTATTAGAGTGTCTTACACGTAAAACACTCTTATCTCATTCCTTAATGTGATTGAAAACAGCAGGTCTGTAATTGCAAGGGATGAAACCATTCTCTTAATGTATAAATGGGCATCCCTTACAATTCACTTCAAAGATGATTATTTTTTTTAAAGTATTGAGCAAGGCACTAAGAGACATAAAAGTAATGTGCTAGGTCCTCAGCTGGTACATCCTTCCAAGGTTCCTTTGAGTTAATGGAACATACTGATTTATCTTAGGATGGAGCCTAGATTCTTTCTCAAATTTACCAATATTTAAACCTTGATCCATTTTAAACTATATATACTTTGTGTATTACTAGTGAATACTGTTATTGCATAATAATAGCATACTTCTAGTGTTGCTTGATAATCAAGTTCAAACTCTTGTAGCAAAATGTAATTTTTAATATGTCTTGATTTCTTTTCTATAGCATATACTACACATAAAAATGTTACCCCTTCAAGATATTTCTAATTATTGTAAATGTTCTTTTATATTAACAAAATGAACAAGAATGTGATGAATTCTTATGCACAACTTATACCAACTGATAGCTTGTTTTATTTAGAGGAAATAGGAAGTAAAAGAGACGTAGAGTGTTCGTATATGACATTCCTCTGTGGTGCCACTCTTCTAGACTATTAAAGGAGGAATGCAACAAAAGCTGGTTATTTTACTGAAAAAAAAAAAAGAGGAAATTCCAGCTGTGAAAATATGGTCAGTCATTCTATGCAACCAAAAGAAGTGCTTAACCAGGCTCATCCTGAACCTGTATTCAATTTCCACATGTAATTAGATGCTTCAATAAACCCCACCCACATGCCAATGCATTTTCTTTTAAACTCTCAACTTTCTAGTCAAATGTGGGACACTGCAAGCACCCTGCCTGTTTGTAAAGAACCTGAAGCAATATTGGATTACGACTTTGTATTTTCTTATGAGTATTCCCTTCAGACAACAATGAGAACTTTGATTTTATCACAAACATATTGAATCAACTAATGTTATGTTTAATTAAAATGATGGAATAAAGTTAAAGTTTTTTTGGAATTAGATTTGATGAAACAGCACTTAATTTAACAAATAATTGATAGGGCCTTGGAAACATGTGAGCTTTTTCCCCAAAGTTTTTACTTGTTTGAAAGTTCTTGAGTGCTTTCAAATTTGGAGATAAAGTTAGAAATTCTCTGTGGCTTATACTGTGCAGCCTTTTTGGCTTCCACTAAAGGAAAAACAGTAGATAATCTGTTCTGTTATAGTTCAGTGCTGATATTTATCTGAAAATGCAAGCCAGCTGAAAAGTCTTGAAAAATACAGAATTGTTAAATGTCTAAGATTTATGTTTATTTCTGGCCCAAATGTTATAAAAGAACAAATTGTTAAATACATAATGTTCTTGCATTTCTAATGTCTTTCAGCCTTCTGAGGTGGTGTGCTAAACATCTTTCTGCTTTACCTCCTCATAACTTGGAACCATCTAAAAATGCAGGTGCCATCACATTTATCTTAGAAACTCAAAAATATGGCAAGGGAAAAAAAAATGTTGTTAAATATACAAAATCATTACAGGAAATAATGCCTCATGTTATCATCATTCATTTATCATCTGATCTTCTGACATTTGTACATTTGTCTCTTACTCAGTTTTGACTTAAGTTGAAATAGGGTACTCATCCAGCAAGGTGCTAAGATCCTTTGCCAAGAAAATGAGAATTCTTAAAAATTATTGACTAGAAAAGGCTCAATACTCCACTGGATCAGATCCAGAACAGACAAAAGATAACTTCATTGGTTTTTCAAAAATTCAGAGAAAAAACAAGATTAAATGGTCTCTGAAACCCTGAAAGACACTTTAGGGAAAATTTGTCATCTTACTCCAATTGCTTTGCACTAATCTGCTAATACTAAATAGTTTTAAGACAACTGTATGTCCAAGTAAGAACAGTAACTTAATACCTGAGATGAATCCTAATGTTAACCCTGAAACACAATGAAATTAAGTGCAGATTTACACCCTTCAGAACTAGCATTTTTGGTAAACAATGTGAATCAGTTTGGAATATGCATTAAGCATATTCTTCACTGTTCTGCTACTCAACATAAATAGTTTTTCCTAGTATTAAAAAAAATAATGCTATCTTTTTTGACATGTTGGGTAAGAACTTTGGTTGATATAATATGATATAAAAGGAAGTGGATAAAGGGAGTAGTGTACATTTACACCCATTGAGGGCTGGCCTTCAATCTTAAATCCAGGAAAAAGATAGTTTGTAACCAAATATAAGTGCAAAAAGAATTATCACCTCTGTGTCTACCTCATAGCCAAAACTGACTAAGAGGATATAAATGAGGCCAGTGAAAGTACAGCTACTTCTATCACGTAAAAATGTAAATCCTTAACACTCCCACTAGTGCTCCTCTAAATTTCTTGAATGCTTCCAAATGTTAACTTGCTAGTAACTGAGGACTGTAAGTCATTGAATGTAGTCCCCTACTATGGAAGGTCCCACATAAATCTTTTGTAACTTTGGCAAGCTCGAGCTTGAAACTTCTTTTGCTTTGTCTTGGTATTTCCTTTTTAAGGTGGCTGGAATACTAGCTATGAACACATTTTGTACTGGGCCAAATTTCCTTCCATCTAGTATACAGCCATTTATTCTTCTGCCAGTGCTGTTCTTTAGTTTAAATAGCTCTTTTCTGTCCTATGCCACTTCCTTCACTCACAGTACATTGGCAGGCAACTGTCATATTCCCTCTTAACCTAAATGGTCTCAGACAAAACAATTACTAATCTTCTTCACTCTTCTTGTTCTGCTGCCTGTCAATGGCACTCATCCTTCCTGCAAAAGAAAGGGGAACCATAAATCATAGTTACTACAAAATCCTCTAAATGCATGTGAATGTGAAGCAAGAATATTCACCAGGCAAAGGAATCAGTTTACAAAATACATGGACTAGAGTATGTAGGCATTCAAAATCATGGTGAGACATTTCCTGATACCCTGTTTATTGTCTAACAAGTTACAGTATATATGCTTTCACAACTCACAAGGCTGCACAAGTCATTTTCATTAGGACTCTACTGGGAAATTCTGACACTGCTTTTTCTTCCTTGGCAGGTGAAGATGCACACTGTGTCCTACATTCATTTCTTCTACCTTGGCCTGTGTTTGCTTACCTTAACCAGTTCTGCTGCTGCTGGCCCAGAAACACTCTGTGGTGCTGAGCTGGTCGATGCTCTTCAGTTTGTGTGTGGAGACAGAGGTTTTTACTTCAGTAAGTCAAGCTTTGCTTTCATTTATCAGCTAAACTTTTCCAAGTAATCCACTAGAGTTTGCAACTGCTATAAATGAGCTTAAAAATGACCACACCAGACTGTCAAGTATGACTAGTAACCTCTGTCTTGAAGATGTCCATGTCTTCAGTAATCATGATGTTTCAGTAAACAATAAAGTTGTGCCTGTGTTCAGCCTGAGCTTTTGACAAACTTTCCTTTTCAGACATGTTACTTGTTTTTAACCATTTTCTAGCTACTGCTATTCCACCTGCTGTATTACTGCTTTCTGGTGACCTGACACTGAAATTAAATGAATAAGAGTAGGTACTAGACCCAAGGTATTCATGAGAAAGAACTCCATTTACCTATCATGTCAGACTATTTGTAAACAGTTTAACTACAAATTGTATCATATTAAAAATACATCAAGCTTCAGCATGTGATTTGAAAAAAAAAAAAAAAAAAAAAAGCTGGAAGGCAACAAGCTAGAGGTTAGTACATCCAAGTATCCACAAGCTTCATCAGTTGAAAACAGGTGAAAGAAAATCCACTCATGGTGAGATAATAAAGAATAATACTAGTACAGACAACAGCTAAAATTAAGCCTGCAATAATGTGGATATATTAATACTTAAATAACCTACACTTTGTAAATATGTGTCACAATATTTTTCCTTTGCTGTGTGTTAGATTGTGAAAAGCTGGAGTAGTTAGATAAGTAACATCTTAGAACCTTCTTCCAAGTGCTCTCAATATCAAGAATTACACAACTTGTAAATAATAGGAATCTCTGATTTTCATCTATATACTACCTAAATAACAAAAAGTTAATTAAACTTTTAGCTGGGGATATATTAATTCTGAATTAATTCATTAATGTTTTTATTATAAACATGCAAGAATTTGTGGTTTTAAGCTTCTGAAGCTAGTGTTTATTTCTGATGATAATGTGTGCTTTTCTGACGTTACCTTTCCTTCAGGGCTTCTCTTTCCAACAAAAATATAAGTAAGAAAAGGAAATATGGGGACATTACGCTATAAAGACAAGAAAGTTACTGAACATTGGGGTTTTTTTTCTATTTCTTTTTCTATTCTTTCTGACATCTACTTTTTTTACTTTTTTTTTTTTAATCCTCATTTTATCCTAATTAATTTTCATCTATAAATATTCATGGATTTATTTCTTTCTATATTTTTCTCCTTGCTGAAAATAAAAGTAGAGTTAGGGAAATCCAGACCATTTTACCTTTAGTTACAAGGGTGTGATGTCCTAAACATAGAGGTTGCAGAATTTTATTGAAAAATCTATGAAGGTTTGACTTTGAAACAGGAAGCCTTAGTTAAATATATGCGAAGTAATTCACTAAAAACATCTCTTTTCTTTATTTAACACCAGTTATCGCTAATAAGCATCTGCTCTAGGATGCTGTTTACCTTAATACTCTGGTGCTATGAGAGTACCAGAATCTCATAAATGTTTCTACCAACTCTTTATGCATTCATTTGAACACCAAAATCTCTTACATTTATCAGCAGCTGGGTTACACTTAAGGGGCTATTTGAGTGCCCTATACATACTTTCTCTTCGTGGCTGGGGGGGATTGTAAAGGAGCACTTTTACCTCCCCCTCCTGTTTCTGCACCAGAAAACAATAAGACAGTATACTACATCCTTAGAACAGCATAGCAATTCCTATTTGTATTGTGAATGTGTCTTAGACATTTTCACAGTCATTCCTCTCCCAGCAAAATATATGCTGACTATTACTGCCAAGCAATCAGACTTAGTGTTATGTGTAAGAACGTAAGAATTACTCTATTGTTGCTCAAGGTAAGAGGACATGTGAAACACTAATTATCAGCAATAGCTCTCTTTTTCAATCCCAATTATTCTAAGGCAGCACAACCTGTCTCAAATCTCTACATTCCCCAAGATAGATCATCCTTACTTTAAAATACCATGATGGATTTCTGAAGTTTTAAAGATCTTTATCCTCACAATCTTGAGTTTTATCTTCTGCCAGTAAAGACTGTCTCTCGAGTTTGTTCATTTCTTACATTCTTGGTTTTCACTTGAAATAATGTAACTGTTGATAGCATAAAGGACTACCTTGTTTTATATGGGAGACTAGGAAAGGTTGTACTAATGAATGACACTCTGTTTTAAGAAAGACTCACACTGTTGTAATCAACAGAATGTAATTGCAACATTCAACAGCAATTTTATGAAGTCAATATGTGACCCTTGGATGCTAAGTAATGTGTGTCCTCTACCTGTCTGTAGCAGTTTAATCTGTTTTAGCCTTCTCTCTATTTCTTAGTCTTTACTCTAAAATAAAGAACTGTAGTAAAGTAAATCCAGTAACCAGAAATTCACAGATTCACAGATATTAGGGGTTGGAAGGGACCTAGAAGATCATCTAGTCCAACCCCCCTGCCTGAGCAGGATCACCTAGACCAAGTCGCCCAGGAACAGATGCAGGCGGGTTTTAAGTGTCTCCAGAGATGGAGACTCCACAGCCTCCCTGGGCAGCGTGTTCCAGAGCTCTGTCACCCTCACTGAGAAATGAGGTATTTGATATGAGATCCTCATATCAAATGTACTACAGAATGTACATATTATTGGAAATTAATATGGACTTTTAAACAATGTCTCATAATTTTCAAAAGTAAAAAATCCAGTGAACTTCTTTTATTGTGAATAGGATGAACAATTTTAATTGTATTTTAAGCCTTCTGTTCTCATACTCTGGTTATTTTATATAATCATTAGTAATGTTTGCCTTTACATTGCACAGGAAATAGCTGTGAGGGAAGGTTTTTCTTCCATCATCCTGTATTTCACTAGAGACTCCAAATATAAAGAATACCTTTTGGCTGAAGTGGAACTCCTGGTTTAGATTCAAGGTCAAGTCTTCTGCCTATTCCTTGGGAGCTGTGGGTGGAAACGAAGATAGTTGAGTTACTTTCTGTTTAAATTCTGTACTCCACAACCACAAGCCTATATCTTCATCAAGGACTGTAAGAAAAATATTTCATTTATATAGTCTACTCTACCCAACTAGTTAGTTATAAAATGAAATTATTTCAGCTTCTGAAGAGATGCACCAGCTGTTCACCACACACAAATAAAAGTATTTTCAAGCGTAAGTCAAATGTGGTTTCTACCACTCTCTTTCTTCATGAGGTATACTGGCAAGGAGCATTTCTTAAAGATTTTTAGGAGACAACACTGCACAAATCCCAAAATAGAGCACCTGCTTTTTCCTTTGGTTACATTTAACCCCAACCCATGCTGGCTACTTCTTGGTCAGTCTTTTCTCTCTCATGATACACCAGTGAAGACCAGTTTGTTGACACCTTTTAACTATCAATACCTCTCTAACAAAACTTCTGCCACTCAAGTTCCTGTGTGCTAGTTTGTGTTAGGAGAAGCCATTAAAGAGCCTGGCCACAGTTAAACAAGTGGCTACACTTAGACAAAACTATTCTCAAAAACTCAATTCAACAGTCATGAAGAAAAGCAAGATGGCTCTTATGTTAATTCAAATTTTAATGCCTAGAAAGTTGAACTATCACTCTCCTATTACAGAATAATCCTAAGGGTAGTGAATGGTTGAAAAACTGAAAGGCCAAATTAAAGAAAACTTAAAGAAGTGAGAGCCTGGGGGGGGCTCAATTTTGCTTGAAATAGTCCAGTCTTATCAAAGGAATTTACTTTGTAGATTAACAATAATAATGAAGAGATTATTTTTTTGTCTTCATACAAGTTGAATTTGATGGGCAACCAATCATTCTTTCTCACTTTGTTTCCTGAGGACTATTACTAACCTAAGAAAGGAAAGCAAATACAGTTTGCTCTAGGGAGCAAATGCTATATTCTTTTTGGACTAGATTCTTCCCTTTGAAAACATACCTTTTCCAATAAATGGATACCAGTTTGGTTAACAATACACACAAGTGCCAATAAAGAAATAGCTTTCTTATTTCCTTAGACACTTTTGGTCATTCTGATTTCTAAAGCCCAAATTATATGTCAATACTTACTCAAAACCATGGCAATCAGTTTCACAAATGAAAAATAATACCCTTTTCTGTTAAAAAACCTCACCTGCTTTGATCTTATGGTGAACCTTCTGAAGCAGCACTTAATAAAAAAGGAGCTGAATTTAGATACCTGACACAATGGAGCTCCTCAGATATTCTTCAGAGAATGGATGATGATATTGCACATACTTCTACATGTAAAAGAGTGAATCCCATAAAATACAGGGTTTTCTGATATTCTGCCTAATGCTCCCTTTGTCTACTGTTTTGTGGAGAATCAGTACAGATTTTTACTACATTCCTTTAAAACAACCAGAATTGTGTGTTGTCCTTGGGAACATCCCCAGCTGTGTGCAACATAGGACTGTTGGTTTATAATCATCAGAAAATCAGGATAAGACAGTAAACATAATTTTGGCTAATCAGAGCTGTCATCAGATCTCATTACTTTGTAGGAGGAATTGTTGCATTAGAAAGGAGGAAATAAGGAGACTAGCAAGAGGCAAATAACGTTTTGCTTCTTCCATTTTCCTTTAGGTAACAGGTTCTTGTTTACTTCAGGAAGTCTGCTTTTAAGATGTTATTAAAGTTTCTAGGCCTGTCAAACCTATCAAGATAATTACAACAGATGGTGTGGCACTCGGTTCTTTAACTACTCCTTACCTGCAGGAGCTATGAGTCATTAGCTCCTCTATGTGTCCCTGATTAAAAGGAATGTTAATGTTACCAGCCCTGAAGAGATGTGCTGAAAAGCTGCTGTGGACATACAAAGCCTGTGGTGTCAGTGTCAGCCTTGCAAATCTTTGCAAAGAATTGATGGTCACGTTCACAGAGCAAGATCTGAGAGTGTTTATAAGTTCCTCGGTTTAGCTTCATGTCCCATTTGTGTCCAGATTCTGTGTCCATGCAAGATTTGACTGTATTTCTCAATCTTTATCCCCAGGTGCCTTACCTTTTACAGGAAAGCTAGCCTGGAAAGGAGCTAAGATGTGTTTTAGACAGTTCTGCAGGATCAGTGCTCAGGGAACCAGGACAGGCACAGTTACTGATATACCTCTGTAAGATAAAAAAAGATAGCTCAGACTTCTCAAATGGTAAGACTGTAAAGTCACACAACCAGTATGTAATTTTGGTGTGGGCTCTGTTGCTGCTGGTACTAAAAATTTGGAAAGTCAGTCTTTGAAATAATGTTGTCCTTTTTTAGAACATTAAGAAAGGCTAGGGAGCATTCAGAAAGGCTAACCTTAGTTTAGTGAGATTAATCTTCACCAGTTTCCTCTTTAATAACATAGAGATGTTCCACCTTCTTTCTCCATGGATCACACAGTGAGTCTAGGAGGATTTAACCTCTAAAACACACTAAATCGAGACACTCCAAACAGGTGTCCTCTACAGCTAGTTCTCAAGTCACCAAGGATTTAATAATTTTTCAACTTTTTCATTAAGAGGGACTTGAGTAGTAATGGTAATTTTAATGAGGTGATTGTCTAAAATTTCAGCAAGAATAATTTCTACAAGAAGTGTATACAACCACAACCAAATAAGTGCAATTTCTCAAGGAGTTCAAGTTATATGTGTCCATATTAACTGTTAGATGTTACAGATGCTAAAGCTTTTTATGTTTTCCTTTATCTATGTACTAGACCAAGTTTCAAATTTTGTTTCAAACAGAAGAAAGCTGTTATTTGACATTTGATTCCCTAAGTGCTATATGTGTATTTAATACATTGTTTAGTCTCATGTTGGATACAGTCACTTATAGAAGCACTTGGCAAGATCAGCATCAATTCTTGGCATAGATGTCCCTCTTACTTTTCCATTGAATCTTAAATACCAAGAAAAACCCTTCACTGGCTTCAATTCTGGCATATGGTTTATGCAATTGCTCAAAATCTTTGCATATGGACCTCTTCATTGGTTCTGGTATTAATAATGGATTTGCTATATTTGATCAACATCAACAAGAGTCACAAAACAAATTATTCTGTTTAGCAGAACCACATAGTCTCTTAATTAAAACTTTTTGCATTAGCTACTTGAGCATCTAGGGCAATTTATACAGAGTGCTCATCCAAAGAATAAAGTTCATACAGCCATTCCAATAGAGCTCATTCAGCACTTCAGCTCCTATGCATGTTTCAAACCCTCTCACATCTCCAAAAATAAAATGAGAATTTTCATTTCAGAGTCTTGCTAAAAAGGATGGATCTGAACTTGTTTGCTAAACCATACACATATGTCACTCTTTTCCTATGATACGAGCTTGATTCTTAAAAAATATTACAACAAATGAAAGGGATACCCAAGAGTTAAGTCATTTCTCAGTCTAGAAATCAAGACAAAAGAAATACCACAGATGTATACTTATTGAAGAACTCATGCTAAATTTATCTCTGCTAATAAGCACAGGAACTTCCATGTCAGAAAGAAGAAAAAGCCATTAATTTATTCTTTCTTCGTGGTGCATTTAATACAAGGTCACTATGCAAGATATAGCTTAATTGTTAATTAATGACAGGTATATTTCATGTTTGCATCAGTGAGTGAGATTATGAGAACAAGAATTTTAACACATCCATTCGCATTGTCACTATAAGTAAATTTTTTAAAACTGAAGTTAAATATTAAATGCCTATTTCATCCAAAAGGCTGTACCTTAGGCACTAGTTAAGAAATAACTTTCAGAATAGTAAGATAAGTTTCTTTCCTTACTATATCAAAGCAAGAAAAGTCAAATGTTATCTTCCTTTCAGATTTAAGTATTAGTCAAATTACATGCATGAGCTTGTCTTGTCAGTTTTATCTGAGAATGTTTAGGTTAAATTTCCTATTGCCTCTCCAATGCCAATTCCTGGTGAACTGGCTTGGAATTCCTTAGAAAACTGCTTTGAATTCCTTAGTAAACTTAGATTCCAGACACATGTCTGACATTCTTGCTATATTTTCTGATTGAATCCCATGTACAGTCATATTTTAAATGTTTTATTTTTCTTGCCCTTACAAGTCAGACTTGATACCATTTGTTTACCTCAAGCTAAATTCTTTGCTAATGAAAAGTGGAATAGCTTTATTTTATCAAAGAAACAATTTAAGTCTCATCTCTTTCCTTTTTTTCTTTTCTGTTTACAGCATATTTATATATTTCCGATTGTACTTTTGAAATTCAGCTATGATACGAGTTTCCCTATCTATGTAATATAACTATTCTAGAGTAAAAGAATGCCTCCAGAAAGCAGGCACTTCTGTTTCCTTATGTGCCCATAAGAGTGGGGAAATAGGAAGAGTGTTCTGCAAAAGCACTTCCATTATGGTTCATGGCCAAACCTGATTTATTATTTTTTTTTTTAATACATAAGTCTTTGTTTATAGTATTTGTGTCTTCATGTGTTGGGCAGAAATTTATACAAGGCTGAGTATGCAGAAAAAAAGAAGGGATTGGCTCAGACCATTCTGACTCAATCCAGCTAGCTCACAGAACAAAACAGTTTTCTTTATGAAAATAAATATTCTAGCTATTATTATTAACCATTTTTTCTCCAAACATGTAAGCACTTAAGCAATACCCCCAGCTCATATAAACACCAACTTCCAAGGGAAGTAAATACTACTGAAGACTGTTTTGACTTCAAAAATATGTTAATCCATAGCTATATCCTACTAATACAATGGATAAAATCTTAAGTTATGCACACGAACTCTGTATTCCACAACAATGTTGTACTTTAAATAATATTTTTAAAGGTATGGGTTATACAAAGGTAGAAAGAATGTAAGTGTTGTGGGGAAAATGGTAGAGAAAATGTCATTGTGGATCTGAAAAGATGAGTACATTTCTATTTAGTTTTGATGCATGCATAGTATTGTGTATAATAAATCATATTTACAACAGAGGAATATTTTTCAGATTGTACCAAGTATAATGAAGGTTTCTTTTAATTCAGACCCATCAAAATTATAAGAGCTTCTCCTATTATAATGAAACTTATACTACCTCTTTTTGTAAGCATTCATTTATTACTTTAGCTTATATAAAGGCTAATAAAGACATCACTTTTAGGTTAACATAGCAGTTTTAAACAGAAAATGTTTCATACATTAAAACTTCTGTAGACAAGTAAGATGTAATAATTTGTTTCTACATCCCCTGAATTCCTGAATTACTAGTCAACAGGTCTTCCATGAAAAAAAATAGTTTTTCCTACGTATTTCAAGTTTTATGTTTCTTTCCATTGAAGTTTCCAGCTTTTCACAGACATATTTAGTTTGGCAGAAAGAATCTGGTGACTCATAGACTGAAGAGATTTGAGAGCAAGCTACTGAAAATGTATCTCATTTCTTCTTGTGTAATTTGGGAGCAAGCTACTGATAGTACATCTAATTTTCCTAGTTTAATCAGAGGTATTATTGGCAAATACACGTCATGAATAAAAGCCATATTTATTCCTGAAATATATATCTAAGATTAAATGATAAAACATCATATATATATATATATTTGCTTTTAGAACATTTCTTTTTTTTAATTGTTTCTGGCATTTTACTCAAAATCAATGAGCATTGAATAAAAACAGGTAGTACTGAAATAATTTGCATATATTTTGAAATTCAGTAATATCAAAGTATTTCTTACTGAATTTTTTTTATGGCTTGTTCTTTCTTTTTTTTTCAAGGAAGGATAGAGATGTAGGAAGAATAGGTAATGTTATTACACCCCCACAATTCCTATAGAGAAGGATTAGAACAGCTCTCATTTGTATATTATGTTGTTGACTGTAATGTTCCTTTCACCTCTTTCCAAAAAAAAAAAGGACTTAAAGTCACAAATTACTTTAGTTCTGTTCTTTATAGACAATCTGTGACAAACATAATTTTCGTTTATCCACATACAGTCTGAACCTTCTGAATGATAAAGACAAAATGGATCTTGATCCAATATACACAAGAACTTGGTTCAGATTCATTCCATCTAATTTCAGGCACTTAAATTATGTAGCCCAGTTAGGAGCCTACTGAAGCTCATTCTACAGTTGGTGAGAGGAGTAAAAAACTTTCAACACTCTGATTAAGTTCTGAATATGCCATAGGACATACTTTTCCTTCTCCACTAAATTAAGCAAAGAATCCTTGTATCCTTAAGTCGTTAAGTTGTTTGAATAATGACCCATCATTAAGATCCTAAATTTTGGTGGGATAAATCTATTTAAAAACAGACAGTGAACTTCAGTATGGAGATAAGGAGGCAATCATACAGGCTGCATTTCAGGTAAAAGCAAATCCAAGCTTATTTCAGCTGCCATGGTATAACAAAGTTAATCAAAGACTGACAATGTGCCTTGCCCATGTAGAACCAGTTACAGTTACTCCTTTGGCCTCTAAGAACTCCCAGACCTTAGTCTGACCAAGTATGAATCCTTCCTGCTGGAGAAAGTACTCTAATCTGAGGCAGTAAATGAAGAAGGGAAAAGCTTGTCTATCTTTTGTTTCTTGCTGTAATAGATAGAATATACTCTTATATGCCATAATAAGTAACACTCATTCATGTTTCATTGCTGCAAAATGAGACAAGGTGCACTTATCCATGCATAAATAATGAAGCAATTTTTTACACTGCTGTTCACACAGATTCATTTCTATTCCTATGAATATTCATGGCCCAGCAGTTTTTAAAGAAGTTGAGACAATAATAATATTTAAAACCTGTAGTGACCTCTAAATATCAGACATTATTTAAGAAGCATTTTCTCCATTATAATGCTATTCTATAAAGTGTCACCATGCAGAAGGACACTGAATGATGCTCAGTACAGTTTTGGGATACTCATTGACATGACAGGCATACATTTTTGAGATACTCAGGCAATATTAAGATCTAAAAAAGAGTTGCTTCTGAGCTATTTAGCTCATCTAAAAAAGTATTAATGGGACAGAACCCCAGCTGAGCTTGTTAGCCATTCAGTGAGTTGAATCTACAACACAAAGTCCCTCTACCTTCCTCGCTTCTGTTCCTCTCTTCATCCAAGACAGTATAAAGACAGCACAGAAAGAATCACTTCAAAGATTTATGATTTAGTTGAGAGGCATCCCTGCCCATGACAGGGAGGCTAGACTAGATGATCTCTAAGGTCCCTTCTAACCTAGGCCATTCTATGATTCCATGAAAGATAACTGCATTCCATGATCTTAAAGTGATGTGTTTGCAGGGAACAGTAATTGAAGTAGTTAAAATTTCCAAACCAGCTACAGATTGTAGGAACTGTAGGTTGTTCAGATCTTGATGAATATTTTTCAGTAACTGTATTGTTTTGATGCAGAGTACAGCATTAATAAATATGATGGATTATTTATATTTGCTATGAATAAAGATACATACAGTTTAGCTTATTTCAAGCTACTCTTAGTATTGCACACTGTACTATTCCCAGCTGGTCTAGAGTGATGGAAATGGGGCAGAAAATGATAGTAGTGTTTCCAC
Source organism: Ceyx melanurus (assembly GCA_024611195.1). Classification (NCBI taxonomy): domain Eukaryota; kingdom Metazoa; phylum Chordata; class Aves; order Coraciiformes; family Alcedinidae; genus Ceyx; species Ceyx melanurus. Next base: position 50,945 of record JANHGL010019078.1, on the reverse strand, counting down.
ACACTCCCTGTCTTCATGGTTATCTATTGACTTCTGCATTTAAAAGTCATAAGGGGTGATCTTGTATGAGATACTCACATTAACGATTTTCAAACACTTGAAGAGTTCTGTCATGATTTCATGAATTAGATACACTAGATTTAATATAACGGTCCCAAGATAAAATAATTTATCAAGAAGTGGAGTGGTGAAGATAATATGGCCATTCAAAAATAATAGGAAGACATTTGTGTAGAATTTGACCCTTCTTTTTTGGAAACAAAGGAATAAAATTCTACAACTGCAGCTTTAGGGGCATGAAGTCAATGACTATAACTTTTGTTTCATAGTCATCGTATTTTAGCTTTTGAAAGCAGTAGGAGTTGATGTAATAAAAGACAACTATTTCCTGTTATCACTAAGATGAAGACTAATAAAATGAGCACAATTCATAAGTAGTGATATTCTTATTGTCTACTGTTCTTTTCAAGTAGAAGATTATATTCTGATAAGAAACAGATGAAGCTCAGATCTGTGGGGAAAAAAAAAAAAAAAGAGCAAATTTATTTTAATAAATCAGGCTAGAACTCCCATTAAGAATCAAATAACCTGTAACAGATTTTGAGTGCAAAACTGTTATATCTGAGTTATGAAACAAGTGAGAGTGTCCTTGGGTTGTTTTTGGATATAATACAAAAAAAAATTATCTCTGTCCAGTGTCAGAGAAAAGAGACATTGTCAAGAAAAAAGCTGTTATGCAGTACAATAAAGAAAGAGCAAAGATGATACCAAAGAAGGGGAAAATAATTATGTAATTCAGTCTGGCCCTTTCCAGGAGTTTCTTCATAATATACAATCAGGAGTCCGTGGATATTTACTTAAGGTTACCTGTTAACTTCAATAGGCTTTGGCTCAGTGCACTCAAGAGTAGTGAGTTAATCTGAGGAATTCTTTATGCTCAGTAAAGAAAACATTGATGACTGATTTTTCCTAGGTCTTTTGGCCATAGGTATCATTGCACCACAAATATTTTCCCTTGACTTCATTCCCACTGGTTTCTAACTAGTCATCTGTTTTTCCTAAGAACTACCAGCTGAACTTCTGATATTTTTCCTTCTGTATTATAAATATAGCAAATAGAGGCTCCTTTGAGCAATCAATAAATATTACTTATGCCTCCTTTTAAAAGGGTACATGAACATCAAAAAACTCATTTTTAACAGTCATTCATACCAACCTGAAAGGTTAGTAGTTCATCTACCATTCATGGTGAAAACTATTTAAAAATACCAGTTATTCATATGTGTTTGCTGAAATGCCTAAATTGGTCTGGATTTTTTGACAGGTAGATGGCTACATCTAAAAGACTGGACAGTAAATTTTTAGAAGTCTTAATCTATTTTTAAAAATTAGTACGAGTCTCATGTTAAGTCAGTAGTTTCTAAAGGCATATAAGCAGATTTTCAGTTATTTTTCAGCACTGAAGTGGCAGATGGACCCTCAAGAGATTTTTCAAAAGCAGTCATGTATCTAATTTCCACTGAAATGATAGGTGGGTACTCGTCAGTTTGGTTTGGTTTTTTTTTTTAAGTCCTTCTAGGCTGTGTTTTCAGTTGCTTCAGTATCTTTGGAAATATGAGTCAGGGTCCTTAGCCACTTGTCTAAATTTTGCTTATGGACCTTATTGACTACTTGTGAAAAAGCTATCACTATTAAAAGCTCCTTAAAATAAGAATTGGCATAATGACTTGGCTTCCTCTCTGACGTTAAACATACTAATACGCTTAGTATGAAATCTTCTTATTTCCAGCATAAATATGTGAAGCATCAGATGAAAGCTAATAATTTCCCAAGTGAGCTAAAAATAATGAAGGCTGAATTTGGATAAATATTCTGAGAGGCATTCTGGAACATATAGTGGTTAATAAGTACTGTAAATGTTACCTTTCTATTAACCTCATTTGCAAGATGCCAAAGCCTAAATAAACATGGACCACAAACAATATGGTGTAAAGATGGAACACGAGAAAAATTATAAATATTGCAGAAAGTTGGTGACAATGCATATTTTGCTGCTTTCTTTGTCTTCTGACCAGAAAATGTAATTTAAAATATCTTAAGGCTCTTTAGAATGTCTTGTTTTAGAGTTCCATGTACTTGTGACTTAGACTCCACTGCAAAAGACCATCTGAAAGTACATAAATTTATTGCAAGTCTAAATGCATAGTAATATAAGGACTATAAAAATATGCAGGTTTTCTTAAAAAAGCATTAGTTTGTGAAACAACTAGTAGTGTAGAAGTGTATGAATTAAACACATTTTTTAAATGTGCTGTAACTAAGAAGAGCATAATGAAAGAACTACTGACTTAAGCTATGGTGTTAAGAATGCCATAAAATCAGGTACTTTTAGCCTTCTTTTTGGTCACAGACCAATCAGTTTCACATTATGATACAGTTCATCAGAAAATGACTACAGTAAAAAATCGTATCAACTCTTTTGCAGGATACACACTTCTTTGGAGAAGGGAAAAATCATTCAAATTCTGGCTTCACTACATAATTGGTGGTGCTACACCATATTGACTTCCAAGATCAAAACACTGCAGACAATAAGAATTCTATATTTTCCTCAGAAACTCCTCTAGAGCGGTTATTATAGAAATATTTCATAGAATCATATATGAATCATATTTGATTGCAGTACTCAGAAAAATACATTGCATCCTAAAATTTCTCAGGAAATAATCTGTTTCTCGGAGCATTTGAGAGGCTTTTACCCTAGAAATTGCATATCCAACTGAAGACGGCAAGGATCTTTTCTTCAGATTTAAACATTTCTGCTAGTACATTGTGTGTCCACACCAGAACACAAATGTCGATTAATTTAACCTAGAGATAGAGTGAAGTCATACTTTCCCTTCATACAAGGGAAACAAGGAAAATGGCAGAAGCAGATTTTAAAACATGCAGCTGCAAGTGTGCTGCTTGTTCAAAAGCAGCTTGAGCATATAACCTATCCTACCTGAGCTAACAAAGCACTTTTGCTGAGAGAGCTGTAAATAAAAAGCAATGTGATCTTCCCCTCTTTTTGTTGAAATCTAAGCACCTTTACAAAGAATCATTAGCCTCTTTTTGCTTTCATTGGAGCATCATAAATTACCTCATCCTTGCAAGCTGCAGAAATTCCAGAGCAGCTGCTGTGCAGGGCAGCAGCAAAGCAGTGACCAGGAATAGTTCTTGTTGCCAAGTGGCTGGTGATAAACATAATTCAGTGCAGAATCATTTAAAATTTTAAATTATTAAAATGTCTTGGTCAAGAGATGAGATTTTAGATGAAAAGGTTAAAAACAAGAAAAGATAAAAACATTTTCTTTTCAGATAATGAAGGAGCTCATGAAAGGTAGTACAGAAAAGCCCTGTATCAGTTCACAAAAAGTTCATGAAGTGCTGTGATTGTATAAACACCTCTCAGAGTTGTGTGCTAAAACTTAAGCTGGAATAAGTAATTTCCTATCTTCAGTAATAACACAAATTTGGCTTATCCATTCATGTGTAGTCAACTGAAACTAACAACAGTTAGTTGAACAAGAATTAATTCCAGTAATTTTATGATGTATTAGCAGAGACCACCAGTGCATTTCTCAAAAGTCACTATAAAAACATAATATTTTTCACATACCAAGCTTTGTTGACAATGAACAACAATATGTTAAAAATGTGACACTTTGTGTGAATTTTTTTCCTGATTTCACTACTCTGCATCACTCCACTCTGCATCACCATGTTGTATGCAATGCTTGGAAAACTGTTTGTTCTGAACAGATAAATATGATTTTGTTGGTTAAGCCCATCCTAACTGTCCTTAATTTGACTTTTTTTCAAAGGAACTGATAAGCTATCACTGTCATATTGACAGTAGAGATTGATAATATTTTGATAAAGTTTTTGCTTTATTTCCCTAAAGTATTAGGAGATTAAGAGATGTCTCAGAAAACTACAAATCAACAGTAGATTGTTTTCTTGATGAAACAACTATAATTATTGAAAAGTTGTGGCTAAAGTAGGCAGTTGAAATCCGAAAGTCCCATTGTTTCCTATTTTGCGTCAGTACAGATAATCCACCTTTTCTGTGAAACACCTCTACCTCACTGTCATAAACTTGTACCATGATGTTGAAAGCAGAAAAATAATGCTGTTTTACAGTATTGCTTTGAATTCTTTTTAGACACATGTAAACTATAGTAATATGGCTGATGGCTGCTTGATTTCAGAGAAGCCACTGAGAAAACAAGTCATTCAATGACCCCAAGTTCACTGAGATTGCTGGAAAATAAAAACAAGTGTTTGGAAGGCCAATGCTTCAACACAAAGAAATATACTGAATACTTCAAAAGATACAAAATTCTTAGAACTGTTGGGCAGGCTTCTGTGTGTGAACTTTCCTGTCCAAGTGGCATTGCTAAATACCATGGCACCAATCAGAGGTCTGACATCATGTTGTTGTGTAACTCATAACCATAGCAATGTCACTTTAAAAAATGCATTATATGTGCATTCAGTGGCTTAAAACCTCAGCTGTGTCAGATGTTAAATAAAGACCAATTCAGGAGATTAATTTCGAAATATGAGCCTTTTATATGTTTGGGTTTTTTTTAAAGGAGAAAATATAAAGCTTATTAAGCAATGTTAACAATGGAATCTTGTATTCGGACAACAGACACTGGAAGAACAGGTTTCATCACCAGTACAACTCATAGTGTTATAGTCTGGTAAGAGAGCTAGCTAATCCTGACCATTTTAACGGATGACAATAAGCAGGCTTCTACATTACAAGTGGGCCATGATGCATCTAAATATATGCAGTCAATAAATAGCACAGTACTCCTAAATTCCTGAGTAAATGGTCTAACAGTGAAAATTAACTTAGTATTAAGGTTAGGCCCAACAGCTATAAGCAATAGAGAACAGCATGTAACAGAAACTTGGAATATAATCCTCCCATCTTTTTCTTTAAAACTAAGTACACTTTCAAAGAATCATTACCCTCTTTCTGCTCTCTGTGAAGCAACAGAAAGTTGCCTCATTCTTGTGTGCTGCAGAAATTCCAGAGCAGCTGCTCTATAGGACAGCAGCAGAGCACTGTAGGTTTTGTGGCCAAGTGGTTGGTGATAAACAGAATTCAGTATTGCCAAGTCCTAGTAAAGGGAATAACATATACTCTTTGCCTCAAATGACGTGTGGCAGAGAAGTATTTTAGATCAGTATATTGTAGCTCTAAACCAGAGGCTGGTTGGACTGTTTGCCCCTTCATGTGATCACAGTTATCAGCCATGGTGTAATACGGCCATTGCCCTCTGAGGTTACCATTAACACTGTATTTATGATGCATAAAAATATGAAATAAGGCTTACCATATATTGTATACTCATACAATTTGGTGAGTTTTGAGGACATGCTTTCACAAGATAAGGGACTATATGCCCCATACCACATTATTATCTGGGGTAGACTGAATTGCAGCTTCATTGGCAAAGATAAAAAGGACCTGAATTTCTCTGGTAACAAATAACAAGACCACAATCTGGTCTTTCAAAACTTGGCAATTGTAATGGCTACTTAAAACGCACAAGAGTTTTGGAAACAGATTACTACCAGTATCAAACCCACAGACACCTGATTTCTTGATAAGCAGCACTAAATGATCTTGATACTAACCAATTTCTTATATGTACAGAAAACTTATTTATAAAATTTTCACCAATAAAAAGAAATTGAGGTGCTGAAATGTGTAAGTCCAGCAGTACACAGATATGATTAACACAGTGTCCTTTCCTGTACAGTCCATGAATCCAAATATAAGACTTCCAAATATGAGAAGCCTAAGTGTTGTAAACTCTCACCTTTCATATTTCAGAGGACAGAAGAAGTGCTTCTGTAGATAGGCAATAAATGAAGAATAGAGCAGATGGGAGGGCTATGATTTTTTCCAGCTTTGGGATTAACTAGTTCACATAGCCTTGAACAAACCAATTTTATCTCTATTTGTCTTACTTTCATCATGTGTGAAAATGAGGCAATGGTGTTTATTCATTTTTTAAATGCTTTTGAAATCCCCTGATTCAGGTAACCATTCAGTCCCATCCAAATATTACTTTTTAGAAGCTCACCCAACTCAAGCACTGGAAGGGTTAAAGTTGTATGCAAAATGCCATATTGCAGCACCGACAATAAATTACAGGTAATAGTCTATCAGACTTAGGAAAACAGTTCAGTAAATACAATAAAAATAGATCTGTTTAGATAAGGCATTAAAATTGGCTATTACTTTCAAACTAAACATTAATGTGTGCATATTACTGCAGCGAATCCCACAAATGGCTTTTAAACATTACTGTAACAGTTACATAAAACTTAATGGCAAGTTAAGTAGATTACCCCATCAGGCCCTCAGCTTATTGCACATATATGGCACAGAGTTCATAGGTTACTTGAGACTTATTCTCCCAGCCAAACAAGTCAAACAATAACACTTCAAGGCACTCGAATGCTTTTCTTTGGACTTCAGCAGAAGCAGATGTGGGGCTGAATACACACTGAACAAAAAGTATATTTTGAAAAGAGAATGGCAGCAAAAGCAAAAGCTCATCTTGCAGTTTATCTGCAATCATCCTTGCCTTTCACCTTGACACTAGATTTTTAATATTACCCTCTTAATCTGAAGATAAGTGCGAATCTTCAATAAATTGGAAGCTTATTTCTTCATGTGTTCTTCAGATTCCTCTGCTAAACTAATTGGTGCAGTGTTGTATTCTTCATTTTACTTTGGGGTGTAAGTTCTGAGTCATCATCATTTAATTTCCTCTAAGCCTCCAGCTCGTATTTTCTGTTTTTCTTCCTGGATGTGTCATAACAAATGAATTGTACCATCCCAGTAAAATGGTGAAGCCTAGTAGACATCTGTCAGAAACAAAATGCTGTGCTCTCACTCTAATTCCCCACACATTCCACTTTTCACATCATTTTCCTTGCATCCTCTCGATAAAGTGGTAGAGCCTAGTAAGCTATTTCTTTTCATCCTCCACAATATTCTGCCAATGTTAACACAGAAATGAAGAAATAAATAAAGATATTTGCCTCAGAGAACAACTGCCTTGCATTTTCTTTTCCTAACCCCGTTTCCATCAATATTCTCATGAGGTTAACTGCCCAGAAGTCTGTGACTTCCCTGTGGGCGGGGTATCTGCCAGTTCTGGGTCAATACTGTGTTAATGAACTGTGAAGGTATTACTTTTCAGAACTGATAAGTAATTTTGATTTGGAAAAATCATTTGAGAAAAGTTTTCCTCTTTCAAATCCTCTCAGTTTTAATAGAAAAGTTTCCAGTTTTCTTAAGACAAGAATCATATGAAAAAAATCCCTTAGACTGAGCTTTGAGATAGCAATCACTAATTTAAAGGAATCAATACTCAAGCATGTATCTTTTAAAAACAGTAATTACACATCAGAATTGCACACAGAAGAAAAAGTGAGAATTAGCAATACAAGAACAGTATTAAAAGTGAAGCAGAAAAGTTTCACCTGGAAAGGGATAAAAATGATGAATCAAAAGAAAACAATTTAAGATAGAGGAGCCTTTAAATGTTGCTAATAAAGTTCTGTATTTGACAGCTACCTTACCTGAACTAGGACTTTGATTCCTTTGAGGGTGAGTCATGTTTGAACCAGGTTTCAAGGACAGTCCTCACAAATGCACAGCACATGCAACTGTGTCCAATTTTTCTTACCAGATCCGGGCTGAACAGTGACTGCACCATATACTAGCGATTGCATGTCATTGAAATGCTATATAAATAATCTTGCAGTCCTGGTTAGCACAGACTGTGAAACATCTTTTAGGAATACCCTCACCAGATCACCTAACCACAAAATAGCCACATCTCATTTAACTTCAATCTCAGTAAAGTGAAAGAAAAAAAAAAGGTTTTAAGAGAAATCATACCTCAGTGTTTAGATGGGGAAATATAGATATCACATGACAGATTCAGTAATGGTAACAGTAACAAATGAGAGCAGCCATTCTAAAGGATAGGAGAGCTGGCAGATGACAACCCCTAGAAATTATAATGAGACGGGAATAAAAAGAAAAACATTTGTGGCAGCCCAGCTCTGAACCTGTAAACCAATACTTATACAGGACTGATAAATACCTATACCAACCTTTATTGATAAATACCTCAGAACCTTGGAAATTTGTAATTTTTAGGTGAATATCCACATGCAGGACACAAGTGTACATATCTGAATCAAAGCAATTTCCTTTTTGCCTCTTCCTTGAATTCCACCTTCACATGACAGAAGCGTAAGGGTTATTTAATAAATTTGTCATACACTTCAGAGAGAATCTTACATTTTAATAGGGATGAAACCATGTGGCTTCTATTCTTATTCCTCGAAATAACTCAGTGGTTTTAGTTGTAGCTTTCTCTCTCCCATTGCTTTACAGAAAGAAAACAAAAACCATAAAAAACTTATCAAACATGCACTATGCACAAAATCTAAAACCCAAACTGTTAAGGTTTAGTTAAGTTACAAAACATTAGGGCAGAGATTAATTTTAGTAAGTGTTAGCCAATCTGAAGTGTTTTTACCTGCTACAGCTAGTAATGTCAATGGTAATATTATGGTGCCAATCATGATTTAATACGTATGCTCTGCTGCCATCCAGTGTGACCTGGACAGTCTGGAAAGCTGGGCAGGGAGAAATTTTATGCAATTCAACAAAGGCAAGTGTGAAGTGCTCCATCTGGGGAAGAACAACCCCAGGTATCAGTATAGGCTGGGAGCTGACCTGTTGGAGAGCAGCTCTGGAGCATAAGACCTATGGGTCCTGGTGGACAAGAGGTTGGCCATGAACAAACAATGTGCCCTTGCAGCCAAGAAGACCAATGGCATCGTGGGATGCATTAAAAAGAGTGTGGTCAGCAGGTTGAGGAAGGTTCTCCTCCCCCTCTACTCTGCACTGGTGAGGCCCCTTCAAGAATACTTTGTCCAGTTGTGGGCACCCCAGTTGAAGAAAGACAGAGAGCTACCAGAGAGAGTCCATCACAGGGCCACCAAGATTATTAAGGGAGTGGAGCATCTCCCTTATAAGGAGAGGATGAGAGAGCTGGGGTTCTTTAGACTGGAAGGGACTGAGGGGGAACTTCATCAGTCTCTATAAATATGTGAAGGGGAAGTGTAGGGAGGATGGAGTCAGACTCTTCTCAATGTCATCCAATGTTAGGACAAGAGGCAATAGAATCATAGAATGTTAGGAGTTGGAAGGGACCTAGAAACATCACCTAGTCCAAACCCCCCTGCCAGAGTAGGATCACCTAGACCAAGTCACACAGGAACGCATCCAGGCAGGTCTTGAATGTCTCCAGAGAAGGAGACTCCACAATCTCCCTGGGCAGCCCATTGCAGAGCTCTGCCACCCTCACTGTGAAAAAGTTTTTTTCTTGTGTTTACCCTAAACCTCCAATGTTCCAGCTTGATCCCATTGCCTCTAAACAAGAGGTTTAGGGTAGGGTAAACAAGAGGCTGAATTGTTCTTTGAGGACTGGGCTGCCCCTCAATGATTCCAGCTAGAACTATACCAGATGCCATATAGCTCATCCAGAAGAGCTAGCTCCTCATCTTTCTTTTACAACATTCACTAAGTATGACATTATATAATTGCACCAGAGTACTGAGACAATAATGAATGAATGGTCCATGAAGAACTCTGGAGTGGCTTCAGCAATTTCTGTAAGGAAATGAGTCAAAATTAATCTGAGCAAGATACAGGACATGGTACAATAATGCCTGTCTCTCTGAATAAGAAGAAAGAACAAGTGTCCTATCACTGATATTTTATCTTGAGCCAATATGCTTTCTAATGAAATCCACAATCTGAAATAATAAATTAAGAACGTCTGTTCTATTAGGAAACAAATATAGTACTCAATAATTACTACCAGCTTCACCATTAAAATGTTAGCAATATGTTTGAATTTTTAAAGTCTGCATTTCTTAGAAATTTTATAGCATATCACTTTGAAAGAACTTGTAGATACTTGCCAGATGTGATACAGTGGTAGAGGAACACTACAGCAGAGTACTTTGTTATCCTCAGATCACCCCACTCTTTTTCTCTCAAAAAAGAGAAATTATTTCTGAATTTCCTAATGATCTGGCAAGATAAACATTGAAAATTAGTAGAGATAGAAATTACTATATTAAAAGGAGTATTATATTCTTTCATTCTAGTGCTAAGAACATAAACCTTTCCTAAGTCCTACTTATCATTATAATGACGTCATCCTGGAGTAGGCAAAAAGATAATCTTCCTTGTTGCTGCATTATTGAGGAATGGCAAGGAGTTCTGATAAATGCACTGCTCACCATGAATATAAGTTTAATTACAACTAACACTAAACAATTTTTACATGGGATGGAAAATGAATGTGACCTTTATAAGCCATATATCATTTTCTATATTTCTAGTATCTTTCCTCCCTACAATGTAGCAGGATGTTCCAGGTCTTTTTCAATGCTTCCTCTCTGCTCTTTGCCTTCACTCCACCAGCTGTCACTCCAATGATATTTCCCAAGCATGAAGCCAACAAAGAACAGGGTAGGGCTTAAGTGCTTAAACTGTGGAGATCAGTGGCAATAATATATCAACATAACTCAGTGTTTTGGGAACAATTTCTGATACTGTAACTTGAACGGACAACACTGCTTACTATGCAACACCCCTTTTCTGAATACAGTTCACAGAATCACAGAATGTTACTGGTTGGAAGGGACCTAGAAGATCATCTAGTCCAACTCCCCTTCCACAATAGTATCACTTATACCAAGTCACACAGAAACACATAGAGGCAGGTCTTGAATGTCTCCAGAGAAGGAGAATCCACAACCTCCCTGGCCAGCCCATTCCAGAGCTGTCACCCTCACTGTGAAAAAGTTTTTCCTTGTGTTTACCCTAAACCTCTTGTGCTCCAACTTACTCCCATTGCCTCTTGTCCTGTCATTGGATGACAATGAGTTATTTTAGAAACTTTTAAGGGTACTAAACTACAGCACACAGGTATTTCTCTGTAAATTTCCTATTTTTCTACCAAAATACTTAATTTAAAGTAGAGATGATGAAAGCCTACCCTGATTAATACGAAGAAATTTTGGTATAGACAATGAAGAAAACTATTACTAATGCAGAAAAAAAAGCTTCTCTGCAGATTAATTTTTCAAACTCCATAACTGTATTTACAGGGCAAAATTATCTGAAAATCTGGTCTAAAATGTGTCAAGAAGAGTTATTACACAGGGCTGCCTTCTTCCAACAGTTAAGCTTTCTTCTCACTTTCAAGTTCTTGTCTGCTATTTGAGCCACTATAGCCCAAGACCCAAATACTGATAGAAAAAAAACCTACTACAACATGAAGAACTGGCATAAGCATTTTTTCCAACCTGTAAAAGTACCGGTCCCACTAATGAAAGTAAATTAACGCAGCCACTCCAACAGCAGAAATACAAGCTGAAGTGATTTTCAATAACCTCCAAAAAATCTTACCTAGAGACCATAATTTTAGGAAACATTTAAGATAAGATCTCCAGTTTGCCAGCTGGCTTGATTATGTCATTTTCTGTTCTCACATGTGTGTATAAATTGAACAGCTAGTGAATCTTAACTTCTCTTTGTTCAGAAACAGTTCCACACTATTTCCATTCATCCCACATTATGTAGTAAGGAGGGAAAAATTCCACAAGCCTCTCTGATAATGCCCATGACATGACAATATCATGATATGCAGAAGCAATTTCTGTGTAGCAAAGACACAGTTACATCCTAGAGTGCAGGCATATTTATACTGCAGCTGGTTTCCGCTGCTCTGACTTGTAGATGCTGCCACACTGCTAACCAAGTGTGCAGGAGCCCTCTAGTGTAAAAAGGAAACGGAACCTACCACCCGTATCTTGCACACAAACAATGCAGCAAAACAATGACGACAATGCCACTGTCAGTTTCCAGGCAATCCAACAACATACGTTGGCCAGAAGATGCAACAATTATAAAACCTCCTGGATGCCAGCTGAAAGAAAGTAAATATAATTAGAGTGAGTCTTAATGAGTGTTAATGCTAATGTGATTTCAGGGCTAACATGAAACCAGCTATAAAACCATACTTCTTTGAAAAAGGACTCCAAAAACAATGCTGAAATAAACTGCAGTCTCTGTCAGATAAATATTTGATTTAAATCTTTCATTAGACCTTGAACTTAAGAAAAATTTGTTACAAGAATTTAAAGGACATAAAGGCTTTTTGTAAATCTTCGTACTAAGGTAAATTTTATCTATTACCTGCTGATCACTCAGATCATCTGGAGGCATAGCCAATTTTCTTTATGATGTAAATAATATCAAGGGAATTGTAATACTTGGCTCTATTTGCTAGTGATAAGACTTCATTACAACAGCTCCATCTTTCTCATATGATAAAGAAAAAATGTTATTTATATAACACCACAGCATGTAATTCTTGTGATATTCACATAATATATACAGCTGAAGACACAAGAAGCCATTGGAGAGACAGTTCTGTGGTACCTGTATTATTTTGTAAAGACCCTGCACAGTAGTTCTTAGCAAAAGATCGCACTCATGCAAGTAGAGAGAGACAGAGATGTATATATAGAAAGATGGAGACGTAGTCCCATACAGGTCCATAGTATGCAGCAATTTCCTGCATCAAAACTTTAAATTTATGCTTTGTGTCATTAAGCTTAGGAAAAGTTAGCAAGGACAATGCTTATGTTGATTGCATTTTATTGTCACTAATTCTAAATGAGATATATGTTAAATATGTCTAGTCCAAACCCAATATTGTTCTGAAGTTTATAGAGAAAACCATATGCAATAGCTTATTTTTGTGTTTTTAATCTTTAGAGTGATCACAGTTGATTGCATAGCAGTTTTATGATGCTGGATGGAAAGTTAAAACAATTATAAAGTTTAAATTGATAACAACTTATTTAATGTCCTGCTGTCTTAACTGCTAGAGGGATAAACAAAGAATACCTAGAATGCTGAAATGAGTGGAGGAAATTAATTAGAAAAAAGTTATGAAGTTACATTAGATGAAAAGAAGTAATGCATAAGAGACATAAACAACTGACACATAAGGAGGAATTGCAAATAATTAAGCAAAATCACCAGGGATGCAGTTTAGATAACCATTTAGAAACAGAAAAGAGAACACTCAGACCCATTTTAGTCAAACAAAATTGTGAAAGTGACTTCATTTTAGTTCTATTTGGGATTCCCATACTGACAGGAAACTTTCCTGAATTTCACAAATGAGATTTGCAAAATTGAAGAAGTGTCATCGTGCCTAAGGCCCTTACACTGGAAATCTTACATGAACTAGTCTTGCTCAACAACTCACTTCTGGACAGGCTGCACACCCTCCTTAGGTTATTTTGGCACCTCCTTTTGTGGCATTCAGAGGAGTTCAAAGGAAAGTAAAATTAAAAACAAGGGGGAAAAAAATCAATCCAACTTTCCCAAACCAGACAAAACTTTGGTATACATTTTGACCAATGGTTCAGTCAAAGCAATAGATAATACAAATATCCAAAAATCACTCTCAATGGAAAGAAATCTAAAATGTTTTGGTACAGAAGGATTAAGAGAAAGAAATCTGGCACTGCAGGCTTCTGCATCCACACTTTAAGTGTATAAATACTAAAAGTGTAGGAGATTGCAAGCATTATCACAATTATGCATAGAACTTTTAGGAGGCAAAATCAGAGTAAATTTTATAGATGGAGCCACTCTTCTCAATGTCATCCAATGACAGGACAAGAGGCAATGGGAGTAATTTGGAGCACAAGAGATTTAGAGTAAAGAGAAGGAAAAGCTTTTTCACAGTGAGGGTGACAGAGCTCTGGAATAGGCTGCCCAGGGAGGTTGTAGAGTCTTCATCTCTGGAGACATTCAAGACCTGCCTGGATGTGTTCCTGGGTGACTTAGTCTTGGTGTTCCTGCTCTGGCAGGGGGGTTGGACTAGATGATCTTCTAAGTCCCTTCCAACCCCTAATATTCTGTGATTCTGTGATTAATGACATTTGAGTGGCTAATGACAAAGTTTATTTGAATGTGTTATAAAAAAAAAATAATAAAATCCCGCTTTTTAACTGCAGCTATATAATAATTTGAAAATTACCTGACCTTCCCTGGACCTTTGGCCATTTCTTCAAATGTATCAAATTTGATAGAAGAAGCAAAAAAGAAAAAGCTACAAGGATTTTGTTTTTTTTGTGGAAGTATTGTTTTCTATCCAACTTGATATGATTTTTCTATATAAAGATCAGATTTAATTTTATGACTAACTACTTGAGGATAGATATTTGAAAATATTTATTATTCTGTTAAGTCAAATTTGGGGTAACAATAGAGTGTGCCTGAACATAAAGAGTCAGGCTGTACAAAGGAAACATGTCATATTTGAATACAGGATAATTAATTTCAAATACAACTAAGTAACTTGTAATTACAGAAGTAAATATGTAAAGACACTCAACAAAAATATTATAAAAGGCCTTAATACTGGTGCCTGTGTAAAAAAAAAAATATATCTTCAGACACAACTCAGAATCTATGCTTTCAGATGATCAAAATCTTCTAAGTCCTCCAGGCTTTGAGATTTATTAGCATTTGAAAAGGTAAAAATTGAATTTTAAGTGTTGAAAGCTTGGGAATTAAGAATACTTAAAATTAGGTTGAAGCAATATAGGAGCAAGAGAGATTCTTTAGAAATGCACTTCATAGGAGTTACCTCACTCTACTTTCTCATTTTCTGTTATACCAAATAAGCCAGTCATTAGACAAGTAAGATTAAAACACGTAGTTTGGGTTTTAGTTTTGTTTTGGTGTTTTGTTTTTTTTTCCATTTTTCCACACCTGTTTTTTTTGGCATAACCACAATAGCACCTGAGCAGAGAAAGGATCAGCCTGATAAAGTGGGTGTTCTGATATGCAAAAACACTGGCCCAATGTTGGAAAGAATGATCTTGTAGACTGAAGCACATCTAACAGTGTTAGCATTTACAGAGTCACCATTAAGCTCACACATTTGTACATCAATCAGATAAATGAAAAAGTCTACACTATTGTAAGCATACTTATTCATCCTACTTCTTTTCTGCTGAACTGGATTCCCTTGCTTATATTATTGTGGATGTACAGTTGTGACTCAAAAGAAGTCAGTGAGTGCATGGAACTTAAAAGCCAGGTCACCTTCAATATTACCACAGCTTTTTAAAAATTTATATTATCCTGTGTGACCCACAGAACAAACCTAGGAAAACAAAAGGACAGTAAGACTGCCAATTACAAAAAGTCATTGAAAAAAACATCTTTTACTGATTTGGAGGTTTAATCATTAATCAAGTCTAAATAAATTGTCAAGGAAACAGTAAAAGGAATAATTCTTGTTACTTAGAAAAACTTATTTTTAAATGGAAATGAACTTTAAAACCTTTGAACTTCCCGGAAAAGGCCATTGAACCTTAGCAATTGAGAACTTAAAAATAATCTACTCAGAAATTACATTCTCTTTTAAAAACTGTGACTGGAGAAGGCATGGTCAGCCTTATAAAAGGATCACTTGCTCTTTGCTTCATAAACTAAGTGCACTGAAATTAACTACATTAGACAAATACGAAATGAGTGTGAGAAGCAAGACAGGCCCTTACCATTTATCTTCTTTCTCCCTCCTGCTTTCTATTCTATTGTCACACTTGTCTGTAATAAAGTAATTCATGTTGTTTACCTCTATTGCTATAATAGACGTAAGATGACAGTTGCCTGCACCCAACTGCCTACCCTCTAAGCATTACTGTTGTATCAAGAGAAAAATTTTAATGTGTCAATATGAGGACTCCTGGATAGTGTGAAAGGTGCTAGACCTAGTGCAACAGCCATTCATACATTCTGCATCTAAGCAGATCATGATTTTAAAATGCAGGACCAAGACCATCATGTGTGTCATTTGTTATTTTCTTTCATTTCCCAGAACACAGCGGAGAAAGAGTACCTATAGGGATAAAAATCTTGTTTACACAGTGCAAAGCAATGTATTGCTTGTTATGTGGTCTGTGGCATTAACCACATAGCAGTCATTCTGCTTCACATTATATATCATCAGTTTTCAGTTCTTATATCTTTCAAGGAATTACATCACATCTATTCCCTCCCAACCTACAGAGATGCCAGTAGGATGGCCACTTTACTCAGTCAACTGTAAGGTTGGAAGAAAAAACAAGTATGTTCATTATAAGCCTCACACAAAGTACTGAGAAGTCTTCTCACTGATTTTAATAGACCTTTAACCAGGTTATCTACAAGTAGCTTCTGGCACCTCATTCATCAGAACATAATCCTGACTGCACTAAAAGAATTCTGAGTGACTTTATTGATGCTAGAATTTCACCCAATTACTTTTATTGTAAGGTAATTAATTTGACAATCCAAATAAAAGGCAGCATTGCTCTGGCTATGGGATAAGAAGGTTATGAAAGGTCCTGTCATAATTGATAATCCTTCCACCATACATAAAGGTAAGCAGTAGTTATTTACTCTGAGAGCATACATAAAAAGAGGTAAGAATGCATTCTCATTATGGATGGATGACTCTATTACCATTCTCCTTCCTGATGTACTGGGGGAGTGTTAATATTCAAATGTAACATTGACCTACTGATTTTTAATTATCTTGTCCTAAACCCTGATAAACCTGACTATTCTTGCAATAGCAAATTTATTTCCCGTAAAGCATTTCCCTTGCCAAAGTGTGTGTGTGTGTGTGTGTGTGTGTGTGTGTGTGTGTGTATTGTGAAGGATCTGGCACTTTCCAGACCTGGAATATGATGTAGGCTTGTAAATTGTGCTAGGTTGGCAAGGTTTTCACCCTCTAGAGCATGGAATTTGTGTAAAATAATACATTCTATTGTTTCCCACTCTTTCTGTCACTTTTTTTTCCTTAAAAGAATTCTCTAAAATTTGTTTTATATCACAGTGAAATACTCACAAAACTACAGGTCTTTCTCTTCACATGTTGCAACTGGCTTAAGAACTACTGTGTGAAGCACAGTAGCTCTGTCACATGCTTAGTATACTTAATGGCCTCCACAAAGTAATTACTTCAGGGTAGAGTGCAGTGCAGTTATATATGAGAGGAAATTTTTACAAGTTCTGTACTTTGGAAATAAGTTAAGGGGAAGAGGATATTTTTTCCAATTAAATATATAATGAAGAATAAAAATGCTTCTGAAAGAATATTTCTAGAGGAAAAAAAGTGCCACCTTCTACTGTGTGGCAGACTAAAGAGTACAGAAAAAAAAAAATCAAGACAACTTTTGGAATATATCTACATACATTGGCTAAATGATTTTATAGAAGTGAAATAGTTGTTCTACTCTCCATTTGAAACATCAAAGAGTTTTCATTTCTTCATAAGGTGCAGCTGATAAATCTTAATCTTTCAAGCAAAACACAGTGAAGGCTTGATTTCTCTTATAGATCAGTTCTAACTGCATGTCTATGCTTTCTCAGTTTTACGCACCTAGAATTTCAAAGGAAAAGGTTCCTAAAAATGAGCAAACATCTTCTTACCTTAGACTTGGCAATTAATGCAATCCAGTATTCCACAAAGCAGTAGCTCTATTGCAATATCTCCATATTAACAAATGCATATGCTTTCATAGAGATTTTACTTGTGCATACTGATAAAGCTTATCCTCTATTCTCATGCATATTAAATTAGACTTCAGAGCTAGAGCTTCCATTCATAAGCATTTATAAATGCTAATATATGCTCATTTTGATGAATGCAAACAAAAATCAGCCTAAGCATAATTATTTTTTGGCACTAACAAAATTTTAAAGGAAAATGGAAGCTAAGTATTAAATATTGTAGCTTCAAAATGCACAAAACTTATTTACATGAAAATCAAATTGCCTACTTTTCAATATTTAAACCTTGAGGTATTTCTGTTAAGGGACTTTACAACAGTTCACAGGAGTTGTTGTTTGTTTCTTTGAACAGTTAATAGAAGTATCAAAATACAGATATTTCCTGCTGATTGAAGATTGACTCATAATTTTTCAAATACAGACTAGAAATTCCAGAGTACCCTTAAGAAGTATTACCAATATAATATTAAACCATCTGTCTAAAATAACAAGAGATGAAAAGTGATATCAACAATCTCTTCTTTTGCAATTACATACCTTTATATTGAAAAAGTAGACAAAAATACTAGCCTGATATACAGAACATGGTCAAAGAGTGATGGAGTACATAATTAAACAGTAAACTGGCTAGTACCCTTTTTAGAGCAATATGTCTCATTATATTTAATTATTAAAATGGAAATAAAAGAGAATGGCTTTGTACTTCACCAGTTACATACATTTCATAATTTAGGACAAATCACTTCAATTGAATTAATTTTGAGTTCAGTTACCTAGAAGTTGTGCATATACTTGAAGACTAGATCAAGTAGATTTATCTGTAGTCAGTGAAAGAACATGGTCTCTTTCAAAGGACAAGGATACATTTCATTTAAATCAAAGCATTCAAAACAGAAATAAGTAACGGTCCAGACACACCTTCTTGTTGATGTGACTATTGTAAGCTAATCCCTAATTTTCAGCTATGGATGCTGAGTAAACTGAATCTCAGATTTGGAATCCCCGGACTTCTGTGCCACTAGAAAGGCATTAAATGCAGCTCAAAAATACCTCCAACCCAAGTGTGGCTCTAGTGTAAAGGATGTGTTCAGTTTCTACATTATAGGACCACAGATTCTCAACCATGTTGTTCAGGCCACAGTAAAATTGTGTCTGGCCAGTCTACAGCCTCATAATATGCTTATATACATTCAGATACTGTAAACTGTGAACTGGTAGAAAGGAAAAATAGGTTGTTATCACATGTCTCTGAAGTTTCTCTCTCAGAGGTGCCCCCAAACTGCTATCAGTGCTTCAATATTGTACAAATTATATTACCCTGATGTTCTGATAGAAAAATTTTACTCGGCACAAGATTATAGTACACTAATAAATCAATAACCTTTCACATTACTTTAAATGCTGCAGTTATAGCTGAAGAAAGACTCTAATAGTAGGTTAGGAAAATATGCACTGTTTTGCAGATTTATGATTTTTTTTTTTCTGAATTACAATCTGAAAGGCATTTTCAGGTTCTACTGCTTGGCTAAAAAAAGACACTATATACAGCAAATATAAGGACTCATATAAAAGTTCCAGGACACATTGCCCTAGTTCTCCCTAGAGTCCCCTAAGCAGTAGATTAGCTTTAGGTTTGTCCTGGACTATTTCTCATGTGATTTCTAATGTTAATGCTAAAACAGTAGATTATAATTCCCCACAGAATGCTTGGATAGTTTGGCAATTGAAACTTCTATAGTCCACCTGCATCACAGCTTCACACACTGAACCTTCAGTTAGAGTAAAACCAACATCAGTACCAGTGAGATATATTGGAGAAAGCAGGGAAACAAAGAATCAAGTGTAAATGAGCCCTGCTGAGTTACTCCACTGACTTTGCATTATTTATAGGGAAGTGCTGTTGGTATAGAAGCCAGATGTTTAACTCCAATGAGTTCTCTACCTTGGCCTGCTTTCAGGGACCTTCAGAACAGTGTAACTAGATTTTATATCTGTTTGTAGCACATGGAAAGAAACATTCACATAATTGGTACAGTAGATTAAACGTGAGCCAAGAATTCTATTGGGTAAACTTTGACCTACATGATATGAAACCTCTTTTGAGCTAGCGACTGACAAAACCAGGAAAGAAACCTCCAACCTACTCAGTGTACATCAGCAAAACGGAATGCCTAGGACTGTTGTGTCCACAGGCAGCATTTTGAAGGCTGATTAAATATAAGAAACTTTTTTATAACAGCTGGAAGGCAGCATTCAAATTGTGCCAGAAAGATGAGAAATAACTATATGGGTGCCCAGTATACTGAAACACAGAATAAGTCAGTATTTTAAGGCAATATTTAAAAAAAACAACAAACAAAAAACCCCAAACAAACAAACAAAACCACTAAATTAAGGAACAGACACTGGCATTAAATGTGCAAAACCACCATACTAATGTGGATTTTGGTCTAGAAATTAACTTAAATACATAATCAGCCCCAATGTAGGGGAGCACTTAGACGTGCTTACTGTTGAGTATGTGCTAGTCTAATACATTGTTTAAGAGCTTGAACATTTGCTTAGATCTAAGTGCATACTTCGCTAACTTGATCTGGGACCATCTGATGCTGAAATCCTTCTAGAAGAAGATGGGCCTAATACTGACAGTATCTGTAGAAGTGGTAGCATCTTGTAATTGTTTATCTCATTGTCCATTATAGGATTTTTGTAAACTGCAGCATTTAGGAGGAGAACAGCAATTTAAGATCTAGTGGTTTAAAATTAATTTAGACATCAGATACTTCTCAAAAGTGGAGTCCGGAATTATGATAACTGAAAAAAACCCCAACATACTACTTATATTTATTTATTTGTTCTCTTTCATAGAACTTTCTATTTCATATGAATGTTAAGTATAATTGATTGTTTAGTTTTTTAAAAAACCTTGAGAAAAAAATAAGAAAAAACCCCACATTAGTACTGTAAAGTCAAATAGTTTTATCTTTTTATGCAGGTTGAGCATTCAGTATGCCTTATAACACATTAACATTTACATGTTTAAATAAATGTTGTTTCATTGCTGGCCACATCAGTTGTATGTTCCCAAAATTGTTACATGTACCACACAGATTTTCTAAAGAGCTGTAAGATATAATTTTTTATATCCTCCTTCATAAAGTTTATTTTGCCAGAAATGAAACAAAAAACTCATTGATGTCTTTGCTTTGGCTACAGCAAAAAATAATTTTTATGTATACTGACATTTTCACCTGAAAGATTCCAGGATTCAGGGTTTGGTTTAACTATTTATGCATATGATAGTACAGGAGTTATGTTGCTACTGATACACTAAATAAGGCAGGCAATCTTTTATGTGTTATTCAAGGTATTTTATCAACTTTATAAATGGCTAAATTCTGACACTGAAAGGTAAAATAAAAGTGGTGGAACTGACAACTTCCAATTAACTAAATATTTGTGCAAGTTCCCATTTGATTTACTGGGAAGAGACAAATAATTGAGTGATGTTATTACATGTTAGAGTAATGGCTCTAGGTCTACTATGTTATGTATGATCAAAGAAAAATCGAACATATTCCTGTTGAAATCACTGTATTTACCAAAAGACATACATTTCATACAAGAAAGGATACCAATAAACCATACTGAACCATATATAACTCATTGTATTTCACTGTTTTGTCTTAATTAAAACTTAATTAAGGAAATAAAACATCAGATTTTGTTATTGAGATAAGTTTAAGAAGTCAAAATACTATGTAAGTACACATTCAACATGGAAAAATTGGAAAGAATTATCGATTGTTAAAGAAGATGAAAGATTTTCAAAAAATATAATCTCTACCAAACAGTTTATCTCTGGCTGTAATCATGAGATTGAAAAACAAAACCTTGAGACCTTGCAAACTTTAAATTTCATTTGACTATTTCCTTTATGACCCCTTCATTTATCAATGGATCCCTTAAAAATACTGCTATCAGTCATTAGACATTTATAGCCTTGCTACCCATGGAAGGAAGATTTCTTCTATTAAGTTCTGTGATTTTGTGATTCTATTAAGTTCTGTTGTTAACTCATGGCCAACACATTTCATCTTATGATTCTAGATGTTGTCACCCAGAGGTCCTACCTAGCATGCATATAATGGGGACCTAACATCCTTAAGATTCTGTTGGATTTATAGAATTCTTTTTTTTAAATAGGTACATTTTTTCTACGTAGAAAGGTCATGATAAACCAGCTACAGCTCAACAGTGGACTCTCCATAGTTACTTTTACTATTAAAAGTAGTCAGGGAATGAACCAAATCTCTATATTTGTATAACTGCTCTGAAATGCCATTTAAAGAAGCTTCTAGACAGTGTTTGCATATGAAAAACTAGCATATTGAGAAAATAAAAGTAAGTTTAACTAATCAACTACTTGTATGACAGCTCACTGCTTGATCTATTAGGCAGTTACACTTGCATATCCAGGTAGATAATTTGCTCTTCCATGTTTCAAATGGGAGCAAGACAAAATGTGGAATCGCTCTGGGTACCCTGCATAGTAATGACTCTCCACATACTATCATGACTCCTAAGTTTTGAATGCATTAGGCTAAAACAAGCTGATGACTACTGAAAAATCTCAAGGGAAAAGCTTCTAGTTTATGTCTATGACTGAGAGCAGTCTAAAAAAAAAACAACCCCCCAAAAAAACAACCAACCAAAACACCATGTCTTAGTATTTATAATACTTTTTAGGGATAGAAAAAAAGCAAATATACATACACACACAGACAAATCAAAGTATTCCTGTAATTACTCCTGGCTTGCTGTTCTGTTTAGTCTTATGAAACAATTTAACAGGCAAGATGCCGCATAGAGGCCCTCAGTGAATTACAATACACTAAGCCTGTCTTTATTTTTGTTTAATTTATAGACCTGGGGAAAAAAAAGACATTTGAAAACCTACTGTCTGTGTTTACAAAGCACATAGGGATAGTTAGTTCATAGCTGACTGTATTGCTGGCTAAAATGTTAGACATACTACACTACTAGAGGTATTTTTAATTACGGATGTACTAAGGTCTCAAGGGTTCTTCATCAGTGAACATATGTTTTAATCACAGAGAATTGCAAAATGCAGTGTTGTCTCCATATTTACAAGTATATGTATATTAACCTAAAATTTGCTATATAAGCACTGGAGGCAATAATTTCCCCAAAAGAAATGGAATTTTCATCTTTTGTGATGTCCTTATCCTTAATCTAGCTTGTGTAATTTATAAATATGTAAACACCTGACAAACTTTGTTATTAACAGATTTTTCATCTGTGATAAAACTAAAGGGGAGATGGGAAAAAAAAAGGCAAGAAAAAAGTTGGTAGAGCTGACAATTGATTTACTTATTTTCTTTGGCTCTTGTGGTAATTTTCTTTCTTTTTTTTCTATACTTTGTGGTGCATAACAAGTGTGGATCATTTTGTAAATGGAAATATTTAATGCTAGAAAAGTAAAAAATATATGGAATCTTTTCAATTTTACTGTCTGAAACCAAATTCTACCAGAATTTTAAAACACATGTATTAAGTAAGCAACTACTATTTTTGTGAATTTACTCTTCCTTCATTTCTAGTTAGTCATAGCAAGGCAAATGCACATCCAATTGAGTTGCATACAAACATGCCCAGCAAATAATCGGCCTGTAATCTTTGCATAATATAGCATAAAAATCAAGTTACTGAAAAAAGAATAAACCACTGAAAAAAAAAAAAGTAATATCTCTATGAATTAAAATGTCACCCTTTGCATTTTTCGATCAGCTCCCGTAAAAGATTTTCTAATTAAGTAGTTTCTACTGTGTGCAAACACAAAACACAGGAAACATCATGTAATGTCAGCCTCATTTCCTATCTTATGCAGCTATAGGATAAAAAATCTTCTGCTTTTTTCTGTTTCATCAGTAATCTTTCTATCTTTACTGCATTTCATAGGTTAGGTTGTTACTTTATTTCCACCTTCCCACTAGTTTATGCGTTTGCAGATCTTATAGTCTTTGCAGTGATATACAGTATTTATTTCCCCTTTGGAATACTGACATCACACAGGGGCTCAGTGTAGACTTTTTTTATTAAGCATGATCTATGATCTTTCAACACCAGCTACCTCAGTCAGCTCAACAGTTGACTTTCATCCCAAAGGCAAAGGGCAAATCTCCTTTGTAAGGCTTCTAAATGCCACATTTCAACTTACTCCCTCTCTTTTTTCAATGTCAAGACAGTTCAAGAAAACTTTTAATAATACTTTTCTAAGATTAGATGGTTTTGCTCACATGCTTAAATAGCAACCCTTCCATGGACAAAGATCAAAGCTGGCCATTTCCAGGACTATCTTTTGAACCTGTAGCTGAGAAGAGAGTCACAGAATAGATACAGGCAGCCTCTACAACTGTGACTGGTGAATCAGTTAAAATAATGCAACGTAGTATGATTGCTTCTGAGATCTTTGCATTTTCTAACATAAAAACTTTCCATTTGTGTTTTGAATAGGTAAGCCTACAGGGTATGGATCCAGCAGTAGACGCTTACATCACAAGGGAATAGTGGATGAATGCTGCTTCCAGAGTTGTGACCTGAGGAGGCTGGAGATGTATTGTGCTCCAATAAAGCCACCTAAATCTGCACGCTCTGTACGTGCTCAGCGCCACACTGATATGCCAAAAGCACAAAAGGTAGGCCAGGCTGGAAAAAGAAACAAACTGAAACCAAACCTAATTTAGGGAAGGAAAAAAAAAAATCTATAAAGGTTGGGAAAAAAAAACCCTGATGTTCTCTGCCTACCAGAAACACTGAGTTTTAATGGAGATTTGGAAAATAGTGTCTGTGGTAGGAATTAAGCAGAAAATGATGTGTGCTATTTCTTAGAACACTGAATAAAACATGGACTTGCAAAGCTAGTAGATGTAAGGCTTTATCCTGCTGCTGTGTAGTAAATGACAAATACTCACATCATCCAATCATAAATAGCACTTAAGAATTATTTCAAAGGACAAATCAAACACAGAATATTTAACACATATTTGTAACCTCCTCACTCATCCTTCCTTTTTAGGAAGAGGTGAAATGAGTGAACGAGAAGGAAAACACAGCTTTACTGAGATTCATTTTCTATATGAAATTATAAATGAAAAAAAATCCTCATTATTTTGATGTTTTGTTTTGTGTTTTCTTTCATTTATGTAAACTAAAGCAACTGGATAGTCAATGCAATCATTATATATTTCATATTAACTATTTAATGTTTTACATGTGCAGTCTCCAAACACTTCAACTATTAAATGATATTACTTGTATAGTTGTGGAGTTCAGATAATCCAGATTTTGTCATAGATGTTCTGTACATATATGCAAGATAAACCTCATCTCTCCTCAAAAGTGTTTATGCTTCAGAAATACTATCTCAGAATAGGCTACCATTAAGCTTATGTCCATCTTTCTCTCCTGTCTGAGCTCTGAACATCCATTTTAAATGTTATCTACCATCTGCTGTAAGTCTCTAGTGATGTATTTTATTACCTTGTCTGTCCTACATGTATTTGGCCCCACTCCTGTAGTAACATGAATTTTTTTTTTTCTTTTCTTTTTTCCTAAAAAATGGAACTGCATGAAATCCTAGTATTTCAAAGGAAGCCAGGAAACCAGCACCATATACTTACTTCCTTAATATCATCTTGATGAAAAAAAAAAACAATTGTAATCATTCCTGCATCCATTTATTTTCCATAAATCAATCCATAGAATGGAATTGTTTCAACTCTTCCTCAAGTTTTCAACCTTATCAAGTAGTGGCTGTATGATTCTTCCTGGGAATAAGTACCTTAGCTGTGAACATTTCAAAAGGTACATATATTAAGCAAAGACTTCTTCAGGTAGAGCTCAGATATAGTCAATTCTTGTAATTTATTCCTAATCTGGGCACATATATTTAAGGGCAAAGAAGAAAACAGTCTTGGCCAGTAATGTGTGCTCCCTCCTATACTTGTAACTAAGGTGATGCATACAATTTCTGTAACTTAAGTAAGAAGACACAAGATACTTGCCTGATCTCATATGGATCTCCACACTGCTTTTCTTAGAGGGCTATGCTCATTCTTTAGGCAGCTAGCCTCCTCCCAGTTGAAAAGATAAGCAGGAAAACACAAACGGGAATGAACAAAAGAAAGGCCTTGCACCTTTCTGCAGCAGCAGCTGAAGTAATCCTTGAGAGGATATTGGAAGAAGAAAAAAATTAGAGGGAGTATGAAGTAATATGTAAGGGACAAAAAAACCCCCCAAAAATATCAAACAAATAGGAGAAACTATTATTCAGCTTTATAATAGATAAAAATACAGGGAAAGGAAGTCAAGGAGCATAGAATTCCTTAAGAAAAACTGTATGTTAAAAAGTTCTAGTACATATAGAGCCACCCAGTATGAATGCATTTAGCTAATTCATAGTGTTAATATATCACCAATTTTTATTTTAAAATATATTTAATTATACTAAAGTCAAATAATTTTTCAATTGAACAATTTTTTTCTGTTTTAG
>JANHGL010019078.1:0-24506 GCA_024611195.1 Ceyx melanurus | reverse complement strand
GGCAGAATTAAGTGTAATATATAACATATATAGTTACTTTCAGATTTCATACACAATCAGTTTCTTATGCCTTTCATACTTTTAATGTAGTTTTTATTTGGCCTTGTTTCAGTTTAGGGCCAGGGCAACCCCAGACCAATAACAGACGCTCTCTTCAATTTAATGAAAATTAAAATAATTGAATATATACAAATATGTAGAAAACGAGTACTGAACCCAACCCCCCTGATGGTAATTGCCTCACCGTCACTGATGCTGTGGAGTTGGCACAGGGAGAGCCCCAGACTGGGCCCCACATCATCTGGGAGCTGTGTTCAGGAGTTGGATTCGGGCACCGGATTCAGGAACGCATCAATCAGGATTGAAGGCAGTATGGTGCTCAGAGGCTCCTTGGTGCTCAGAGGATGAGAACCCCTCAAGAGAGGAGGAACGCCAACAACCCAAGCCAAGAGCCTAGCC
Source organism: Ceyx melanurus (assembly GCA_024611195.1). Classification (NCBI taxonomy): domain Eukaryota; kingdom Metazoa; phylum Chordata; class Aves; order Coraciiformes; family Alcedinidae; genus Ceyx; species Ceyx melanurus. The sequence goes on along the minus strand of JANHGL010019078.1, from coordinate 24,047 downwards.
CACCAGCTAGCTTGCTTAGCCTGACAGTTTAGTTTACCTTCTTTCCTTCTCTCCGCACATTTTTTTGAGACCTTCCGGACTCTGGAGCTTTCTGTACTGGATATAACTGGATATATATGGGATGGAATACCTCATTGGTCAGTTTGGGGTCATCTGTCCTGTCTGCTCCTCCCTGCAGGTGCGGTCTTTCACTTTCTGTACGCCCCGGGTGATACACAATTTCTAGCAGTGGCCATGGTATCCTTGGTAGTAACTCTACACGTAAGGTGTTATCACTGCTAGAAGAAGACACTGTCTGCAAAACATGCTGCTAATCTGAGCAAGTGCAGTTAATTAGAAAACCTGAGCTGAAAAGTAAAATCACTGAACAGAATTTGTTCGGTTCTCACTCAAACCAGGACAGGTGTCTCTTCAAAATCTTTTTAACTGTCATATCCAGTATTTGTTTTTTATTTTAAGTTCATTTTAAAGTAATTTCCCAATTTCCTCTATGCACAATTGGTAGAATAACTCTCTTATGGAACAGGGCTGGTTTTGTGTTTATAGGTTATGTTAATGCTAACCTTTAGTCATTACCTTACCATCAAGTGTTGTAAGGTAAAATACTATACACACAAAACTGAATAATGAAGGCCAGGCACTAAATAATTAATGTGGGCTAGAACCAACCAAAATGCCAATTTACTGATATAAGGCCAAAATCAAGAACTATATTCAACCCAGTTATAGAGACTGTAGCTATTGAACAAAATATTTATTTTTCTATAGGATCCTTATTTGTCCTGTTCTAAGACATTTACTCACAAATAAATATAAAACTATATTGAAAAGTAAAAATTAAGTGCATTATGTTATTCTTAGAGGTATTATATACACAGCGTAATTCACAGATTCACAAAAAAATTAAGAAATCAAACCAGCCTGCAGCATCTGTTCACTCATTTACTGATCACTCATCAATTATGCAAATCCAAACTTCGTTTATTTGCTTGCTGCTTCAATACTTTGTTGAAAAACTTTCAGTAAAATTCTCACTGTTAAAAAAGGAAATGTACTTAGGTATTTATCTTACCAGAACTGATAAATATATGAAGTGATCAAATGCATAACAAAATTCTATTACAAAATTCTGTCTCAATTGAAGTTAGTTATGTATATGAGTAGATATTATTAAAGAGGACACAATTTAATCGTCATCATTTCTAAACCTAAGATGTCCCTGAACTTTTAACAAAGGGAACGGATGTGAAAAAAAAGCACATTACAGAACTTTTTTTTTATAATGTAAAAACATGAGAATAATTATTGACATTATTTTCAAATTAAATCTCATTTAATGAGCAAATAAATCAGCTAGTAACAAACAATGAGAAACTTTCAGTATTTGTGCTGGAAAGCAACAATTTCACATATCTTAACATTGTTTATGTTTAGATTTTTAAACTATTAAACATGAGCAAGAAGGAGAATTAAAGTCCTGTCTTCAGTGTACATGGTTACATCAAGCTTTTTTTTCCATTCCTTCTTCTTCTGAGAAATGCTAATAAAATTTTAGACTATTCACCCCTAAGTGAATTAACTTTTAACAACTCACTAGCTCCTTTATCCTCCAAGAAAGCTTCACAGGGAATCCCTCCCAAACGAGCTCTGAGCAAGCTGCAATTTGTTCTTTTGAAATCTAAACCCTTTGTCTTAGTACTAACCTTCATCATGCTCTGCAGAATCCCACACTCCACAATATTCTGATCACCGCAGCTAAGTCCGTCTCTATCAAATATTATAAGGCAGGGTTTAGTGGTTTGTGAGTAGCAAGTACAGACATGCTTTTTCAGATTTAATCTAATTTTAAAAACATCAATAAATACTAAGTGGGATAAAGAGAGAGAGGGGAGAGATGCTAATAGTTTTAGTTTAAGAAAATATCATAAGGAAACAGAAAACTATTGCATTATTTCTCAGTAAACTTTCTAAGATTGGCAGATTCTTTTGTAACTGGGTGTTAACTCAGATATATTTACAGGTCAAAATATGCACAATGGTACTCATGCTAATTTCTATTACAGCCATGCCACATAAAATCATAGAATCATTTGGTTTGAAGAGACCTTTAAGATCGAGTCTAACCATTCACCCTGCACTGCACGGTCCTTAAACCATGTCCCTCAGCAGCACATCTACACGGTTTTTAAACACTTCCAGGGATGGGGAATCCACCACCTCCCTGGGCAGCCCAGTCTAATGCCTAACCACCCTCTCTGTAAAGAAATTTTCCTGATATCTAACCTAAATTTCCCTCAGTGCAACTTGAAGCCACATTACAAAGCCAGTGAGGGAACATTTAGTTGTAACATAAAAAATTGGTCTCCACTTCAGAAAATTATTTTCTCCCATTTCTCACTTTACAGACTTATTAGGTTAATGATCACACTGCCCACAGAACTAAATATCTTTCAGAGACCACTTTCACAGCTAAAACATCATACCTGTTACTACAAACATTAGACTTTCCATTTATTACCAATAAAGCAAGAGATATTTATTAATACCAATAAGAGGTTTGAATATCCATCCTAATAGGATGAGTGCTGCTGCATGCTTCCCAATACCCTTCCATATCAGTTCAGTGACCTTTAATATCACTGAGGTTGTTATCCTTATGTTAATGCTGCCTGTCTCCAAAGATCCATGCTTAAGGTGATAGAAGTCTGCACTTGTGATCATGAACTGACTTATGCAACACTACCATTTTGCAACTGTCATCTTAAAATTCTTATTGTCTTTCAATGGGTCTGAATATCAGCTCAGATCATCTGATAATGAAACCAACATCAGAGAAATCAATTTTATTTTTACTTACCTTTTTTAAAAAGACTTGAGAATTAAGAAAAGCTTTTCTACCCAGCACACATGAAGGTCTGACAACCTGATTCAGGCATTCACACTTTTTTCAATGGTCTCAACACCACATACTTGAAAAATTGTGTTATGTGCGTCAAAGCATTTTCTGTCATGCATGTTAATCCTACTACCACCAGTGCCACTTCTTTGTAGGTATTCATCAAAACGCTGATTCCAGAGGAGAAACTATTCTAAAAGTAACCTCCCATCTTCCCACAATTTCAAAGCTAGCCTGTGTATCATGACAGCTTTTCCTATTTACATCAGTATTAAAAGCTATAACTGAAACCCTTCTGCCTCTTAGCATTTGCTTTATTCAGATGATAAAGCCATTTTCAAGTCAGACAACAACTGTAGTGAAGTTATATTTTCACTTGGGAAGCATACCATTTACTTTTCAATCTAAGTATACTTTGAATGCCATTGCAAAGCAAAATGGCTCTTGTTTTATAATAAGGCTTTCACTTGTCTATGTTATAGGTGATGAGTGTATATCTTTGTGAATAAAATGAAGTATATAATATTTCCTGTGTACTAGTAAACTGCCTTTAAAGAGGAGACCTAGGAGTAGCATTGACAAGGTTATTTTGCATTATTGCCATAAGGTAAAAAACAGGGCAGCTGAATCAAGGAATTCCACTTTTCTTAGTTCATTGTTACCAGTATAAGCATTTGTAGCATAAAGCTGTATCCTTAACAGTGGCAGATGCTCATGAAGTGCTACAATGACATTTTTAGTGAAAATCAGTAAAAATTGAAGAGTTTATCTAGAATGAGTACTTCAGTGTGAAAACTAATGTGCATCTTAGGGAAAACTAAAGACAGAAGAGGTAGATTTTGAAAAAAAATGTGTAAGAGAAACAGGTATCAAAAGAGAAAAAAATCTCCCAAAGAACAAATTTATGGATAAGCAGAATTCTGTTTCTGTATTTAATCCATGCTAAGGAAGCTCTTCTTTAGTGGCATTAGCAAAATTTGATTAAGACTATCTGGTATCCTACTGAACTGATCAAGGTAATAGTGACCAGATGATTAATCTCTTCTACCTTATATACTATTGCATTTCAGATTAAGAACATCAAGAATGGGGGATTCCAAACAAAGACACTTCCGCATTACAAATACTTTGGTATTAACAAATTTCACTTGTCACTGATGATAAATCTTAGTTTGGCTCATTAATTTACTAGTACTGCTTGGGTTTTCTTATATTCTGAAAATAATTCCATTCATTGCCATGAGAACCAATGCAGTGAAAATTAAGCTCAATGTGAGATGAAGTTTTTGTGATCCTTTGACAGTTTCTGATTTATTTTATGTTTAGTAGATACTGGACAGAAATTGAGAAGTTATATATAGGACGGTATTTTACACAGGAGATCATTTAAAATACCACAAAAATACAGTAATGCACCAAATGAGTTTCCATTTTCTTTCAATTCATCAGAAAAGCAGGTTAAAAACTTATTACTTTCTAAATTTTACAGATTTGATTTTTTTTTAATTTTGATTTTTTTAATTAATTTTTTTTTAGGCCTTAAATAGCAGATCATATAGTAGTAGGGCTGCATATACATTCCTCACCTTTCTCAGGAAGCTTTCTTATTCTTCACTTTTCTTACAACAACAGGCTTGATTTCAGTTAAATAAAAATTTTACTTCTGACAAGGACTATAAATATGGAAACTCACTTAACAGTTCTGCCTTGTGTCTGGTACAGAACTTGCAAAGATTTGGACCCAGCTATTATTTATCAGCATGGTAAATAAGAAAATCAAGCTGAAAGATAACATGCCACAACATCAGTGCTGCTGGAATATGGCCTGTGCAGGGAACAACAGTGAACTAAGGGCATCTCTTTCCAAGGTCCTCTTGATTTGCCTAGCACTTCACTCTGTCTCATTTTGAAAATACACATTATTTGGCTGAAGCTTCTGCAGTGAACCCATATTTTTTTGTTCTCTTAAAGACCTTATCCAAAAAAAGCCTTACACAATTAATATGCCAAATGTAGGTAACTGGGTCCCACTCAGCAGTTTTGAAAATCTCTCACCACTGGGTACCAAAGCCCAGGAGGCTCCATAAAAGTGGCAGTTACAACTCAAAAATTTCCTGGCCCCTATACATCCTGGTTTTGCAACTATCCTGCAAATGTTCTGAAATAAAATCTGTGGTACCTACTGTATGTCTAAGCTCATGCACGTTCCAGTACGTAGTTGTTTCCTCTGCCAAGATCAACAATGACAGCAAGCAAAGTGTTTCTGTCTAGGACAACAGGGAATTTAGTGTACAGAAGTTCTTTATAGTTAAGTTCTCTCTGAACTGGCAGAAGCACTCTAACAGTTCCAGCATTTAGGATAACTGTTTTACCACTAATATAAGTTTTGTGGTCACACAGCATATTAAAACCTATCTGGAATAATTTTTTCTTTCTACACCTTCAGGAAGTCCATTTGAAGAATACAAGTAGAGGAAATACAGGAAACAGAAACTACAGAATGTAAGAACATGCCATCCACAAGAATGAAGAATGAATGTGCCATCTGCAGGATACTTCGCTGTAAATAAATTATTTGTTAAACATTGGAAGACTTAAAAAAAACCTATGGCTTAATAAGCTTGATACAATCTCAACCAATGGGCATTCTCCCAATGAACAATGCAACTAAACATTCCAATATTAAGTTTTTAGAGAACAGAACATTTTAACCAGCCCAGAGCTAAAAAATTCTGTGGTTAATATATTACAGTTTGTTAATCTGTTTTAAATGTCCTGCATAAAATCTCTTAAAGTCCTGTGCTCCTCAAAAGCCTACAAATTTATGGGCCTTTGATGGATCCAATTGCACTAAATTAACCTATGTACACTGGCTGCTGGAGTCATTCATCAGCCTTGTCTAAGTGGTGTTTTTTTATTTGCACTTCTATATAAGCAACAGGCTGTTTGTTTTACAATGTCTGATAACATTGTCTGTCTACCCCTTCATATTTGCACAGTTGACATTCCCAGTAACAGCAGCAGTAAGGTAACATATACAGATTTAAACACCCATTAATTCCATCTGTGGAATTTTGACAGAATATGGGTTATGGATGCATTTGTTTTAAGACAGTTTTACTTTTCCTTCTCTTGCAAAGATGCAGTTTATTGCAATTTGTGAGACAAAAGATTTTTTTAAACAGTTAAAGCATACATAGGTTCTCAAACCATTAATGATTCTTCCAGGTAATTATTTTGCAACAGTATAGGTAACTTCTTTCTTCCTCCATATAATGCAGTATGTAAAATTTATCATATCAATAATGCACATATATCAAACAGTATGTAAAAATCTGTTTTATAGTACAACGGTGCTATTTTATAGTTTGTTACATGAAAGGGTCTGGCCAAAACGATAATAGGTAAAAGCAAATATGGGAAGATCATGCCAAAGATTAAATGCTTTTTAAAATATTCAGCTTAAGTCAACTAAAATGGCTTCAGATTCCAACATGGAAATAACTTTCCCATCTTCAAAAGAAATTTCAGATACTTGTTTCCTTTTAGATGTTCGAATGATGGTTATGTAGAACGCAAATTCATAGATGCCTAGGCCTAGAGAAGGCAATTTGAAAAACATCCCTCGAATGACTTCAAAGGGTAGCTCATCAAGGCCTGAATCTTTCTGAAATACCAGCATTCTGTTAAAATGTAAGAGAGAGTTACTTAGGTTCTATGCCATTTTAATTCTTTCTAAATCAAATGTGACTAAAGTGACTGTTAATTAGGCTGCTGCATCTCTCTGAAAATCAGAAAAACCTAACCTGAGCACCTAATTAACATGCAGACAGAGCCCTCAATAAGAGATGAACCATAACATCCTTCAAACTGCTAATTACAATAGCATTGCATGCATTCTTGTGGAAGAGATAAATTTTCAGATAATGTCTACCATGTAACCTTGATAGGTACTGCACTGATTCTGTGTTGAATACTGTGTCTTATGCTCCATGTTTGCAAATCAATTCAGTGCAAGATTGGCCACGCAGTAAAGGGTCACCATGTCCCAAGGTGAGCAATAAACTGTGAGAGAAGAGAAAGCAAGGGAGAATGTACTGTTCCACCCCATCCAGAACCACAATGTGGTTCCACTCCACTTCTTCATCTCATCACCCTGCACACATTAAGCTTAGACAAGGGATGAAGTATCCCTTGGTCAGCCCCAAAGATGGCAGGCAGAATAGTGTATGAAGGGAGTAGTTAGATGTTAGATTAGATTTGCAAAGGAAGTATTGTGTGTTAAAGGCTCAATTCTGCCTTACTTTCTATAATACCCATGGGAGTAGATGACTGAACTACTGATTAAAACACAAGAGAAGAATCTCTACAGACAGCGTATCGTACAGCTCCTCAGTAGTTTCTTGTGAAACTGATAGGAAAGGTAGGTGAAAAATTTACTATAGTTCCTTTTTTATCCCCATCGAAAATGTGGGGTTTGCATTTTTTCCAAGGAAAGAGCACTGTATTCTTATGCAGTTCTTAAACCCTCCTCCTTTATATGCACAATAGGCCACAATCACTATGTAAAAGCAGAACAATAAACTAATAAAAAGAATGTCACAGCTGTCACTGACTGAGATAGTTCTGTTGAAAAAGGAAGAAAATACAGAGAAACAGATGGGGAAATTAACCTAAATTATTTACCACCAATTCAATAAACAGTAGAATTTCTGATATTTATCACAGCTCTTACAGGTCTGTTTTTTGACAGAGGGGGTAGAAAGAGAAGAATTTTTACTTCAATGGTTGTTAAGAATTCTAAAATGCATTCTAATAATAAGCCATTATTTTGATGTCACAGACATATTTCCATTTTGTATTCCATGGCATTTTCTGTCCCCTACCTCCACCAAAGTTCTAAGGGGAGAAGGGAGGAAATGTTTGAGTGCAAAAAGTAATTTGCAGATCTCTATGGTGGCAAGTTTCTATGTAGATAACATTTTACTGAATAATCATACATCATGGTGGGATTTAATTCCTGTAAATTAAGTCCAGTTTTGGTCTTATCTTGGGATTCATACACTCACATTCATGTCACCATATTTTAGATAAATAAATTTGAACAATTCTTGAAAGAAACTACAATAAATAATAAATAGCTACAAGCTTCAAAAGCAACATTTTACTAGAGAATAAATGGTATCACAAAATGGAGAGTATCTCCACCACCATAGAGGTGAGAAATAAGTAGAGGGGAAATGCATGTTTATGTAAGAAATTTCCGGTCTTATGGCAGGGAGCACAACATACCAGTCTGTGTGAAAAATAAAGGCCTGTATGAAGTTGTTAATCTCAATAAATCTGCTGCTTAAAGAGGCTGAAGCATAAGCCAAAACATCTCTTTCCCAAAAGTACAAAGCAGTCAGACTTGAAAAACTTCTAATTAGGGAAACTGAAGGATTCAGTGGGATTTTCAAAAGCACTCCAGATATTTAGGAACAGGGATCCCACAACATGCCATTGATTCTCATAAATCACTTAAGTGGTAAAGAAAATCCTACTTCTCATCCTTCTATATCATGAAAATCACATGATAGAAGTCACAGATTTTTGTATTCTAGAATAGACATAAACCTCCAATTATTACACAGAATGTCTCTGAAGTGCAAAACTTAAAAAGTTAATTAAGTCTCATTATTTTAATTTACTTGAAAGAGGACTGCAGATCTAAACCCAATGAAGTTAATATATCTCTCTCATGAAGGTAGTAGAATATAAGCCTCATCTCCATAGTAACCATAATTAAGCATTTAAATTGAAAATTAATAAATTCTATATTCTGCTCAAAATGTACTTACAAACCTACACATGCATTTGTGTGAAAGACTTGGCTCATTGGTGTCATTCAGTTAAGAGAGAAAAGAAAAACAGATAATAAGATATTGCATTGAATTTCTGTAGATAAGACACCTCTTCCCCAAGACAGATTACAGTGTCAATCCCTTTTTTTAAGATTAAAGGGCAAATTAGTGGTAGGCTTTCTTTACATAATTTGATTCCATACACAACTAGCAATTATGTTCAGTTGCCCCATGAGCTGGTTGCTGATTTAGTAACAGTGAAGATTCTAAGCCAAACACTGTGTCTTCTTGGGTCTCCATTTTAACAAGCAAGTGCATCATAACACAAGTTCAGAAAAGCGTATGCATATTTGCTTTACCTGTTACTGATTTGGCCAACAACGCCAAAGTGGTGCTATTGTTTAAGAAAGTACTTGACTAAAATACAAAAGAAAGCATAAATATTTTTTTAATGTATGAAAATGACAATAATATAGGTATGGTTATTAAAATATAAATACTAGCCATAAATTTTCAACTTTTCGTCACTCAGCAACAGAAAAAAAAAATCTTAAGTTGGTGGAAATGGGGCAGGAATAAGATTTCATAAGAAATTGCCACAAAAATTCATAGAATTGAACTGTAATTCCGAACCTTTACTCCAAGTTAGAAATAGAGATGAAAAAAAAAGCATTTAGAGTCAGGGAACAATGGATATGACTGAAAATCTGTTCAGACTAACAAGAGTCCTGTATCAGACCAAAGATTTTTAAGCCACACTACAGACAGAAATCAGTGTAGAGATTGGCTTAAAGTTAGTGGCATGATAGAGTCCAAGGCTGTCATTGAACATTTTTATTTTTACCTGATTACCTTTGCACTTATGCCATGCCCCAAAATTAAACATTGTATATAATAAAAACACAAAGAAATGCACCTGATTTTAACAAAGAATAAAAAAAAAAAAAAGAAAATTGCTAACATGAAACTGATGCTATTTTTAATTCTCACCAGTTTCAATTTGTGAGAAGAAGTTGAAATATATGGCTAACACTCTGATTTTTTTTTTAACTTTGTCATCACTATGAACATCCTAACATGCAGAATTTCACATTTGATTGTTTGTTTTGAAATTGTGGAAATTAAGCCCAAATAGAGATTCTTGGAACCTATAGACTACTTAAGTTCTGATGAACGTATAATCAATATATTTAAAATGTTTTATTTTTAGTCTGAAAAGGAATACTGATTATTTATTTGGGGACTCAACCTATACTGATCCCTCTTTTAAGGGAACTGTTCAGTGCAAACAAGTCTTACAAACACCAAACTTCTCTTCAAAACAAACATCCATTCCTCCCTCTCTGTTACTCCAGAAGCCTAGTTAAAAGACTATTGCAATGTAATTTTCATTGTTTGCCTGTTTGTTTTGGGGAGGGTGTTTTGTTTTAATTCAATTTTTTTTTTAACTTGTGGGGAGTGGTAAGAAGAAGAACATGAGGTTTTCAAGTCATTAAGTTTTTTTCCTCTTGGGTACAATCCACAAAAAATAAAGAATTTGCCTTGATAAGATTACCAAATATCCAATTCATCTGTGGAAGTAGCATTATGTAAAGCAACTGGATTGAAGTTGTCTTTAAAGAAGAATAACAACTCACTAACACAAAGTTTTTACATATTATAATTCTATGCTATACACTTCGCTTCTTACAGCATTGGAATATTCTTCTGGACTATAACTGTCCAAACACGCAATATCCGGTGTATATATAAATCTTACTTGATTTTTTTACATGAAAGGTGTTATGGGAATATCTGAAACTTGATGACATATAAGTATAGAGATACCAGTCTAGAAGAGACCAAAAGAAGGCCTTCCCTGATGCTTACATTAGGAAATCTTATACTAGTTGCATAAAGCGCGTGTGTATGTATATATAGATATATACATATATAGAGATCTATGTATGTATATGTATATATATGTTATAATATGTCTATGTATGTGTGCATGTGTATATTGTGCTTTTCTTCTTTTTCCCTTCAAGCATCTTGCTTTTTATACATTATTTTGCATGGATTATATTCAATAATCCAATTGGAATCTAATTTTAGAATAATATTGTATAATATGGGTGTCACAAGTTACATCCTACCTTTCTTTTACACCTAAAGAAATGACTTGATTTTTCAATCACAAGACACTTCTTGCTTCATCAGGCAAATGTATTCATTTGTTGAAGTACACATATAAAATACTGACTCTGAGGGCCTTATTATGATAACAGTGAATTTAAAATTTTCCTTTATTTTATTCTTCTCCAGATAACTTCTAAGTGAGATTATTTAAGTGGAAGCATTCCTTCAAAGTAAAAATAATAGAAAATATAAACAGAGAAAAATAAAAAATTCTATCATTAAATAACATCTCAATTATTAATTTTGTCAATTAGATTTTTTTTGCAAGAATAATTCATCCCTCTCTATAGTACCTTTAACAATTTCAGAAGTAGAATTAGCACTGTAAATTTCTGTGCCAAATTATTTCTAATAAATTTTTATTTCTCTGGATTCTTCACTAACTTTTTATTTTGCTAGCTTGACTCACAAAAGTCATAAAAAGCATCAGTATGATACTTCTGCTGCTAAACATTTTTCCCATAAAAATTTAACATACATAGGCCAAACTATGATAATTACATATTCACATTTGATTTAAGTTCTTAAGAAATAGTATAAATACAGTTGGGAGATGCTTGTTTTTCTAACATTTTAAAGATGTGAACCATTTTTTAACTAAATCTAAGGCATTCCACCTTACTGTATTTTACATTCATTAGGTCATCTCATTCCACTAAAGGAACAAAATACCTGCAGAATAAATAGGACTTTTGCTAAATAAGATCATAATTCATTTATTCATGTTAAACAAAAAGTTTTAACCAGATAACTATATTTACAACTAAATGAAATTAATATTCTAGTGAAGTATTTAACTTGGGAAATTTTAAAATCAATTTATTGTTCCACTTTTCCTGGTTTACTGGCACTAACCTAGTTTATGGTATGAAAAAGCACACTTTAACAATGATCAAAGACAAAGGATCCAAGACCAATAGACTAAAATGCTATCAATGAAAGAGGCACAGTGCCATTATTTTGTGCACATGGATGAATTCTATACTTTTCTGTTTGTTTTTTTTCAAATCAAATTGATATAAATATCATATGAGAATTATAATACTCTTCATTATTTCTACCTGTAGACAAGTTTGAACATAATAAGGCACATGTAAGTTACACTGCATGATACAATATATAAGCCTTTTCAGTTATTACAATTTCTAAGGAATTGGTTCAACTGAATTGTCTAGAAATACTGTTCAAGATTAAAAAAAAAAATTGCTAAAAGTGCATATCAATAATAGTTGCCTGATTAAGTCTCATCAAACATGAATCATAAAATGCTCCACTGAAATCATACTGGTATTTCATAATATTCTGAACAGCTTCACCTGTGGTCTGATACTTCATGTTGCTTTTATCAGAATGTGGTGGTTCTGCTTTATGGTTCCTAAATCCTTGGAGTTGTAAGGTTCAATATTTAAAATGTTCATCATACCTCAGGATTTTAGGAAACAAAGTTAAAGTAGAAGCAGCAGCACCACTTACTGCTGATCATTAAAAAATGTATGAGCTTTCCTCCCAAATTAAATGCAAAGCTACCCAGAAGTGCTAAATGAAGATATCAATAGGCACTTGGTTTTCAGGACATCCTTTCCAATAGGAGTATTAACTGTCCTCCCTTTCTTCACTGTTGGACTTCAGTTGGTATCCTAACTAAAACTGGGGTTTCCATGATGCAAGCATGAATGTGGATACATGAATTTCTGATTTCACTACTGAGTAATGCTACTATTAACATTTAAAGTCATAACCAAACAGTGACAAGTGTTAAATGTTCATTCACTAAAAAGCATTTAAACTCTCTATTAAAGTTCTAACTGGATTTATTCTTTCTTTTTTATTTTCTTGTGCTTACTCATAATACAATGTCACTACTTGATGACAAATAATATTTCATACTGTGTATGTAACATCATTGTGTTGCAGAATCCCCCAAATACCTCAAAAAATGTCTTTGTTGCGCTAGTCTCCCCATTTAGAACTTAAGCTTTTCTAGTAATAACAAGTAAAAAGGAGCTCTTAATATGTACAAATATTAAAAAAAATAATTTTTGCTAGTTTGCAGTTCATGTAATGCCATCTTGACCATTCTCTTCCACTCTCTCTACAAGCTGTCTAGAACAGTATACTTTTCTCCGTAAATAACAGTGTATTCATGCTTTTAAAGGCTTTTATATGCATTTATGGTAGGTAAAGGTTGGAAGAGGTAGTTGACTGATTTTCACTTTTATCTACTTTGATTTCAGTAAAGGGCTTTGTCACTCTGTATACATAAAGGCTAATGCACCCTTTGGTTTGTAGAATGTACTGAAATGTTTGCAACCCTCTTGGTATCAGGTCCAAAATGTGAAGCATTACTGTTAAGAGGGTATCTTTCTAATGTATTTGTATGTATAGTTTACACCTCTGTGAGGTCTAATAAAGGATTATGGTTAATAAAAATGTGTTGAAAATTCCTCATTCACATAGATTTTGCAGTAATTTGCATTCTTTCTTTCTCTTCCCTGGCATATACATTTCAATCCTCAGAATCCATCAAAATTAAGACTTACCTTAAACAGATAAGCAGGCTTCACACCTAAGCTAGGACTGACATGGAAAGTAATGGCCTTGACAAAATGAAGTGTCATCAGAAGGAATTATGGAACCTATAGATAAAAGCAAAATTAGTGAATGACCAAGAACAAATGGTATTCACCCACAGATGAAGATACATGAACTTTAGTATATAGCCAGGAGATATAACCATTATACAACTAGAAGATATCTAATGTATACCAACTCCTCCAAAAGATATCCAAGGAACATTTAAGGAACTACATACTACTGTTAATTTATAGTTCTATCACTTAAATTGTTCTCAAGAACACAATCTGTGGGTGAGTAAATATTGGATGATAAATAGGGTATCTTACAGGAAAAGGAAGATGGCTGTTGTGATGTGTTGTCACCTCCAATAATTTTTAAACCCACATTGTCTTAATGTAATACTTGAGCAATTTATGGAGATTTCAGTTTCAAAATAATCACCCAACAACACTAAATATATTTTCTTTTTTGCTTCCTGATAATTAGATGCAGCTAACAGACACAACAACAACTTACGATTTTGGCAATGTGTTCAAGGAACATTTTAAAAAATCTATTTATTTGTAATCTTAATCACCATTTAAAAAAAAGGTTTTAATCATCCATATTGCACATATTACCACAACTGTATGGTAATATATGCTAACATAATCAAAATAAGAACACCCCACGGGGATTAAGGAAATGTCTAAGAAATTATTAATAGTTCAGAAAAAACTTTAGTGAACACCTCCTTTCTTTAATTGAACACTTCCTCAGATCAGATAACTTAATTTATAAATATTTTTATGACAGAGTTGCTGTAGATTAACCAAGCCTGCATATTGAGGTACTGGGAAATAATCTTATCTATTTCCTTAACTTTTAACTAGTTTTGGATAATATCTAAAGAGAAAAATCAATTTAGAAATCCATTGCTACTTGAAGTCCAGTAAGAATTCTGGAAGTTTAGTAAAAATTAGGACTATAAACAGCAGCTGTTAAAAATGTATAGGAAAAAAAAAATCATAGTTTATTCGTGCAAAAATTACATGGTGTGTGGAGAACTGATTTTTTTTTTCCCCGTCTCCTTACTTGGGCAACTTCATTCAGCTATATGTGTTTTTGTTCTGTATTTTCATACTGTTTGCACATGATTAAAAATAATATTATTCACATGTTACTGCCTTAATTTTGATTTATGACCTTATGTTTTTACTTATTATATCTCTTGTACATACTTTTTGGATAAAGCTGATTAGTGGTGCTTCTAAGCCAATCTTTCATCTCTGTTAAAAGGGGTGACATCTGAAAAATATGTTTTACCAACTGAGAGGGTGACAGAACAATTTGCACATGTTGCACTATGCATCAGTGATACACAGCCTTTCAGATGGCTTGCTGAAGTCATTTGTCATCCTTGTATTTTGACAACAAAAACATGGAGAACAAATTGAACAGAACAGGAAGAAAAGTGTTGGTCAAACAGAGATAAAACAAGACTTAAGAAAGAATTCCAGGTTACCACTGGGTTAGTTTTGTTTGTTTGGGGAGTGCTTGGATTTAACCTTTTATATAACAACCATTTCAATTAAAATGCATTGCCTTTGGATCACACTTCAATCCCTCCAGGGCTGCTCAACATGTGCTCCCTCAACTACATAATATTTTCACTCCTTTTGTTTGTTTTTTCCTTCTGTTCCATATATCACCCATTCTTGATGCATAGTGACACAGTGCAATAGGAGAAGCAGGAAAAGCCTTCCCAGTCCTTCTAACAAAAAAAACCTTGTAAATGTACTAATTTGTCCACATTGTCACAAAGTGATAGGTAAAGGTTTGAATATCATTGGATGAAAATGGAATCAAATTAGATCTCCCAAAGATTCTACACATACTGCAATCAGCTTGCACTGGGGGTGGTGGGGGGAGACAAAATGCCAGCATTTTTTGTGCCTGATACTATACCATTAAGCATGTTATCCTTCTGATGAGATCAAGACTTTTGAAGACTTAAATGTTATTATACAGGATGGATCCAAAAATCCCAGTGTGGCTTACAGAAGAAGTATTTTAATTCTTGAGGTAGACAAGTTCTGGGCACACAACACATTACGCACCTCTAATCACTGAGATCTTTTAGGTTTAAAAGCAGATAAAGGAAAATCAGTTATTTCCTCTATTAACAGGCCACAGAGAACCTGATGTTTCCAGTTCAGTTTTAGTCTAGGCATAGGTATTTCAGATACATTTTCTTCAATTCTTTTAAATAGTTTGCTTCTCTCATATCCCTCATTTGTGTTCTAGGTCACAATACAAAAGTGTCAGTCTGATACCTGTCTGTGGATTCATATGGAGTTTATCGAAACTACTTGACTGAAGAATCCCTACCAAAATCTGTATTTATACAATGCAATGGAGATAGTTTTCTTCACTGCATATTCTTCAAATACTTGCTTTTCCAATAATACTTTCTACCATTGCCTTTCCTAAAGATCTTCCTATGTGTATTGTTATCATTTCTGCTATTTCCCTGCTTCAAACTTTTTTTTGCACACAACTAATTTCTAGCTCTGAGAATCAAATCAGTCAGTAAATTTTTTTGTAATTTAGCATGCTGAAGACAATCTTGTACTACTTTAAGCACATTCCTTTATTAGCGTAGTAATCAGTAAATTATTGACTTCAGACAAAACACATGAATTAGTAAGTTATAATTGCAGAAAAGGCTATCACATTTCCTGCTGTTCTTGTTCTAAGCAGTATTTGGCTTTTTAACAGTTCAAATACTGCATGCTGTCTGCTATGCCAGCTAGAACAAGAGCAACAGTTACTACTGAAACATTTTGTGTTATCCTTAATTTTAATTTTTGCTCTATTTCAACATCCATACTTTCTGTATTCACAAAATCGAGATAACTGATTTTGCGAGCTGAACTTGCAGCATACTAACATTATCAACATCACTGAAGGAGACTCCACTGTGTCTGGAGCAGCATCTCACAAATTAAAATGAGGACATTTCTACTGCCTTTCCAAGTAAACACAGACACCTACAGTTTTCTTTTATATCCATTTGAAGCTTGCATTACTATATTCTGCAGAATACCAGAGGCCAGCATATCTGGCTCTGAAATACTGCTGAAATCTTGAGGATAAGGTGAACCAACTTGTTAATAATGGTATTCTAAGATGAACTGGAATTTTTCTGGACCCTAAATAAAGATAATCTCTCACTGCTATAGTTTTCTTTTCAGTCTTTTTTGCATTTCTATTTCTTTTTAACAAGGAAATGAAATAAATCAATAAATGTTTCTCTAAGTGCCAGTGCAGTAACAGAATTACCAGTATAGAAATGTCATCTTGTGATTTCTTCCTGACCTGTTATATTTCTTAAATTCTCCCAAGCACCAAAAGGATGAGAATCAGTAGAGATGAATGGATGTATGCACCTCTGTAAGCCTGTGGAAATGAGTGATTTTCCAGCTGCAGAAAAAGCTGACAATGTGCAATATAAAATTTTGATAGGTTCATGAATCTACCAAGGCAAACAATGAAGCAAACAAAGAGAAATTTTATTTGGAATGTCTCTCCCATTCTAAATAATTCTGCTCAATATTTGGCTAAAAACTTAATTTATAATAATTCAGTAGATTCTTTCCTATCCAGCTTGCACCTTTAGGCAGAAATGTCCATTACTTGTCCGATTTCTTATCGTGCATACTATTACAGATACTACTCAATAAGAGATTAAATCTGCAAATTTTTAACCTCAAAGGCCAAATGCAAAAATGTAAAAGCTGAAACATAACAGTAATTACATCGTACTCTATGATGGAAGCCCATCTAAAACTCTCAGTTTTAGAAATGTGTCATATGGGGCCTCATTACCAAAGCCTGAACACATTATCAAGGTGGTATGCCATATAATTTGAACATAACATAAAAATTGACAGTAGCTAGTACAGATAATTACATTTTGAGATCATGAATGAATAATTCTTTCTACTTATGGAACATCTCACAGTGTTTTTCAGAAGAAAATGAAGTAGAATTATCTTAATTTTGCCTCAGAAAAAAAGTGAGACACCATATTCTAGCTAACTTGCTAAAAAGTACACAGCTAGTCCATAACAGAACCAAGAGCAGCACCCGATCATTCCAGCTCTATTTTTATATCTGGTGTTAAAAGCAGTATATTGCTACAGACATTCTATTATTCTACATTTGGGAAATAGAGCATCAAGTGTGGGATAGATCTGATGAGAAAGATACCGAAATCAAAGGGAATTAACGTCAATGCTTTTGAAATGGTTATTACATCCTTTTTCAGTTAGAAAGATATTATCTCAATGTCATGGGACAATGCTACTTCTTACATTTAAGTTTGTTGCCCATTTCTTTGTTTTCCTTTTAATTGTTCCTAGTCAATGTTTCAAATTCTGTAATTATAGATTAATAAATTATCTGTGTACAAAAACACATATAAAGTCAATCCAGACTTTTCAGAGTAACTTCAAAGAAAAAATAAGTTACATTTATTTGCACATAGTATTAGATAAACATATCAGGTATATACATAAGGAACATATTTATCCAACTTGTCATCCTATAAGTATGGAAGTCTCAGACATCAGAAACTACCAAACTGCAGATTCAGAAGGTGAAAGACAGAAAGCTGGTATCCCAATATCAGCCTAGATGTCTTACAGAAAACACCATATAGTACAGTCCCCAGATACTAGTCTTCTAAAAGGTCCATCTTCAGTTGCAACTTAAACTATATATGTACTCCTAACAGGTTTATTTTTATTATTCTTTTGCCAAAGTATAGCCTCATGAGTCTCCTGGAAAAACAGATGTTGAAATTCAGCAACCAAAAGAGATGATAGAGGAATTTTGTATCTCTCTCTCTAACAGTCTCATAAGAAATCAATGTCTAGACAGACCAAAACAAGAATTTACATCAGGCAAGCAGCCAAGTAATATTGAATTAGGATAAATCAGAACCTGCTATTTATTTCTCAACACTTCCTCTGTCAGCAGAGCTACACAACAGACACTATGCTGTCATTAGGGCAAAAGTTTCAAAACAGAAAAAAAAAACCAACAAAACGACAAGAAAACCAAGAAAAATTAGCTAATTCAAGAAGATAACAATACTTTTTGAATCACTGCTGAGACTCCTAACTACCACATGGCTGGTAAGACTTAAGAGTCTTGTAATATACTTCTGAGGGAAATACAAGTATCAGACAAACAAGCTGTAAACAAGTACATGCCAATTTACTAGCTGATTAAAGTTTTTAATAGTTTAAGGAAATGCTTAAACAAAAAAAAAATTCACTGTGAAAACAGTTCCTTCAGTCTCTGGAGAATAAAACTGTATTAATATAATAACAATAACATGCAATTTAACAATGTCTTGTTAAAAACAAAAGGAGACAACAAAAAATTGAATAGTCATCAATACTCCTAACAGCCATCCCAGGATTTTTTTAATGCTGAATAAAATGAGACTTGGATAGTTTTTAAATATGGAAAAGACAATTCATAAAATTCATTTGTTAATTATTTGTCATGCAATTTGCTCAGAAGACTACTGTTTTGGTTTTTTAAAGTTGTATAAAGAAATCTTTGTTTACATATTGTGACAAGAAGAAAGCAGTAAAAGCATGAAAATATCTTATTGATTGAAGAAAACATTTATCTCACTTCATTTGGATTTGCACTATACATCACACCTACATAAAATCATTGAAAATTATAGTTCCATAGTTTTTTAAAGGCCTTCCCTTTAAGCAGTGGAGAAAAATGTTCTCTGAAAATGTCATCATTGTATCCTATCCGGACATAGGATGAACTTAGAAGATAATATTTTAAATATGAATGCCTCACCTTTCTGTTAGTGCAAAATCTAGACTGAGAAATTGTGACAAGCTTTCTCATACATCAACTGAGAATGTTTTATTACTCATGCAACATGATGCCATGGTTCTAAAATTAGAACTCTTGTGCTGAGGAATTTCTCATATCCTAATACAAAAAGACCAGAGTGGGGAAGGAGAAAGGAGGAAAAAAAAAAAACCAAAAGCCAACCAGAAGATTAAAAAAAAGAGAAAAAAAGCTCTTTTAATACTTTACACACATATTTAACAAAAGGAGAAGTACTCTTCATCTTTAAAAAATAAAATTTACTGAACTATTTATGTCGTTTCAAAAGAAGCTAATTAATGGTAAAATGCAGCTTCCAAACTAGGAAGTGGAAGATAAAGAAAATATACCAATTTCAGAAGTGTCAAAGCTTTCACGCAGTTTTTTCAAACTCCATGGACAGCGTTGAATGGAAAGTACCCAAAGGGGTGAAAAAATGACCAGAAATATAGGAAACATGACATACAAGGAAACACAAAAGACTTTGGGGTTTTTTTCATCTTGGAAAGAGATAGCAGAGTAAGTAATATTTAAGCTGCTGCATTCCATTGACTGCAACATCTCACAGGCAATTAATATTAACAGTGAAAATCAAATTTTAAACATTTAGTAGAATTAGAGATATGCATAGATGAATTCAAAATTTATATTCTGAACATTAATTCTGCATAAAATATGCTGAAATCTGTTTTTACTGCAAATTTTGAAATCCATTGCGCACACAGCATTTTGACAAAACTACCTAATATGCTGAAAATTATAAAACCCCTACCTTCAAACTTTAAAAATGTTTCACTACACTGGACACATATGTAATATAATAAACCTTCTTTTACATCTGACAAATAAGAATCTATTTTCTTTGTGCAAAAGCAGTAACCAAAACTTAAATTGGGCACAGATTTCAGATTGATTCAGTATCCTTCCTCTGGCCACATTATTTTGGATTCTGTCATTGGTGCAAATTTTCAGCAGTCAAGGCCACGCTTATAATGCAAAACACGTAATTCTGATAACTTGCTAGCTTTTAATACCACAGAAAACAAGGCTCTCTAGCATCATAACAATGGAAAGCCTCGAAGTTTAAACACAATAATTACAGAGCCAGAGTGGAGATATTTACAGCTAAAAGGGTACTTCACTGTTATACTTGTTTGACAAAAAAAAAAAAATAAAAAAAAAATCTTATTTCTCCCCTTGGAATCCCACAGATATGAAGCAGCAAAAAGCCAAAATTTTTGCATAATGCAGAACTGAGGCCAACCAGACAGGAAAGTCAATTGTGCCAGTGGAGTGGAAAACTACATATTAAAGAGCATCAGGCTGCTATGAGCCAGAAAGAGTAGCCGGGGTATCAAGGAGAAAGCAGACTGAGAAACTGATTCATAGGGAAAAGAATATCAAAGATGACTGATCAGAGTATCTCTGAGGGATCTCATGCAGTGCACATCTGGTTCCTCTCCTCATCAATTTTAACAAACTATTTTTTGTTTGCTTGCTTTCAGACCTACCTTCTCATTTTACACCTTCACCCCACCCTCAACCCTTGTTTGCTCTGTAGCTTTACTTGTCTAACTTGTTGCAGCAATTGTAGCTTCAGTGTACTCAGTTTAGTGAACATCAGTGAATTTGGCACCCACCTGACTAACATGACAGACACAGAACATTTAGGGGGTTTTGGGAGAAGCTTCTGTAACCTGGCTTCAGTATAGCTGAATATATGACAGCTCAAATGTGATGCAAGTCTGACTAAGAATAATACCGCTCTTATATGCTATGTGCAGTAGGTGACAGCAGCTCTGAATATTTCAGTTATACATTGCAATGTATTAGAAAGCTGAAAATAGTTCAGCTAAAAGCCTGCCTAGAAACCCTATCCAAAATGTAGTCTGATCAATGGAAACTTCTCCTTTCATATAAATAGAACGAAAGAACAATTTTAAGTTGACTAGAGTTTGGTTTTGTTTGTTTTACTAGAAAGACAAAACATGACTATTCTGCAAAGCAAATATTTTTACAGACCATCAGACTTATAACAGAAAAGTAGAAGCACAAGTTGGGGAAAAATAATCTATGATCATCCTGAATGTATTATTCACGATGTTCTGCCCAGAGGTGAAATCAAGCCTGGTTACTTGAAGAGGTTATTGCTCTCTGTACATTACCAGATAGAGGTTCGGTTCCTACATGTAACAAGTGGGCAAGGTGCCGTTAACAGAGACATTCTTAGTCTGTGGACAAGAATAAACTTGAAACTCATCCTTCCCAACATTATGAAAAATACACACATGATATGGCACTGAGCTTTAGAGTGCTAACATTCCAAGGCTCATGCACCAGGCAACATTCCTGTCAGCCAATTTTACATGCCAGATGTCTTAGAGGAAATGAGATCCTGGAAAGGAAAACCAATAGAAAAAGAATAATAGGGTTTGTTTCATGAAAACACAATCAAGGTCTTTTAGCACAGGAAAAACTACAGGCCAAATGTTGTGAGTCTTAAATTGAGCAAAACTTCCATTATAAATATTTATGGCTGCATTTGATAAATGAATATACTACCTAAAAATTAACATGATGAACAGCACAAGGCAGTAACCAACAAGATAGAAAAAACCCCACACTTTTTACCTCAACAGTTAAGTTTGCTTAATGAAAAAACTCTTCATCATTCTTATGAAACGATGAAATTAAAAAAGGCTAGGAAAGTCCATCATGGGAGTAGAAACGCAATGGACTTCCAAAGATATTACAAAAAAATAATTGTTTTGGTGTGCTTGAGAAACATACTTCCAACACTTCTGAGAAAGAAAGAATATAATTGAATGCTGCATAAAATTTAGAGGAACAAAAAAGATAAAGTACAATAATCTGGTAAATATTTTACACTTCAGTAAATAATAAGAAAAAATAAAGTTCTTACTACATTATTTTAATTCCTTATGTGTTGCCTGGGAAATTATGGCAGGAATACAAGGTTAATTGACCTAATTTCAGTTACTCTCAGAACATGTGGGAATATATCAACAGTAAAGAGTTAGATTTCATACATTTTCATATCAATGAGGAAAAGAATGAGGATGCAGTTTCTCTATTCCTGGGTACTCAGAAAGTCACAGTACTTTATTTCATAGTAACGTAGTTGATTATTTATTTTTATATCCTGTAGTATGCATAAAAAACTGATTCTTTTAAAGCGTACTCCAATTGAAAAAAGTTTTCTGCTATGCATTTGGCTATTTTTTTTTTATGTCTCCATTTGTAGGTGTAAAGATTTGCAAGATAGAGACTGAAAATCTTTTACACATTTCTGCAGAATGAGATTCTAAGATATTTGACCTGAATGAGATATCTCCACATAAACACATAAATTAGAATAACAATCTTAACATTTAGCACTTGCTACTATGTTCAAGTCCCATGAAATACCTTTTGCCTGGCCTTTTCTCTTGAGGTCACATTTCTCATTCCTCTCAATCTTTAGCTATTGAAAGGCAGTGCATAGAGGAGACTAGATAATAACATAAACTTGCAGGTTTTAGTAGAAGTGGAGAATATTTATCCTGAGAAGTTGCAAATAGTTCAGGAGACAAAAATTCGGAAGAAAGAAAACTTGTTAGAAATATGATAATGTTACAGAAAAAAATAAATTCATTAAAAACATAGTTTCTGTCAGTGGTTTTGCTGGAATTTTACAACAGTTAAAGAGCAATTTCATAAATATTAACCAACAGTGACAAATTTAAACAGTCAAGAACTAGAGAATGTGTCCTCACAGTCTTTTAGTAAGAAATAAGAGCCTAATTCACTAGGGCCATTTGAATAACACTAGTTCTTGGCATTTACCAGGCAATTTCAATTCCCCAAATTCAAGTGGCCTTAAAACATTTGGTTTTAAGGGGATTCAAGGCTACAGTAGCCAGGCTGACAATTTGGAAAGCCTAGCTTAGAGACCACCTTGCTTGTTTGTTTTTTTTTGTTTAAGTCAGGCAAAAATGCTGGAAAAAACAATGGCTTTTAAACCATTTTGATGGAGGGAAGAACAGGTTATCAACCAAGAAGAAACGACTGTGTGAACAGCGTGAGCCACAAACACTATGGTTTTTCTTTCATAATGTTTCCTTAAACACCACAAAACAAAAACAGAAGGGAAAAAAATAAAAACACAGTGAAGGCACTGAGGAACACAAGATTTTCCTGCTGATGATTATGTGAAAGGACTACTTTCACCTCCTACTGGTAAAAATCAAATGCAGAGTAGATCTTTTAAAAAATGTACTTCAGTATTCCACATAATTAGTTTCAAACACTCCGTCTTAACCCTAGTACAACTCAGACACCATGTAATTCTTTTTTCAATTATAATGAGAAATATTGGATGATTAGACACGTCCTTTCACGTTACATACTAAAGGGACATGCAGAGGACATTTTAATATGTGAACAGGGGTAAGAATGTGATGTTGTTAGGATCAGCAATAGCATAAATATAATCACAGAATCACAGATATTAGGGGTTGGAAGGGACCTAGAAGATCATCTAGTCCAACCCCCCTGCCTGACCAGGATCACCTAGACCAAGTCACCCAGGAACAGATCCAGGTGGGTCTTAAGTGTCTCCAGAGATGGAGACTCCACAA